>CABFVX010004526.1:0-61967 GCA_902151425.1 Timema shepardi | reverse complement strand
CCCCCCCCTCCCCCCCCCACACACACACAGATGATGTTTTCGTACTTAAATGGTCAAATTAACTTGTAATGAAATAATCATGGCAACTATCACGAAATTACCAGCGAATATTCTAAGTGTCATTGTTTCCAACCTTGTTTGGTGATACCAACAAATATCTATCATTAATTAAAAGTTTAATACTTATTTTTTACTATATTTGTAAGATACAAGTAATGAAAATTATTTCCTTTTACACATTTTTCCTAACAAAAATATTTGGTTTTACTTTTGTTTGAAAGACAGGGTGGTTAATATTAAATTTTAAATTATAAGACTTATTGATGCTCTTCTGTGCATAAATTATTAAAATGGGATTTGAAAATAAAAACCTAGGCAAGAGAATCAAACCATGAGTATCATGCTTTGCACGCCAAAGTTGTATCACTGATTTTATTTTGGTTTGTCTCTGTTGGTAAATGTGTGTATTAATTATTGAAAGTTTCTGCTGATTTGAATGATTGACAATAAGCTACAGTGACTTTTTTTAATAATAGAAGAGGTTTTAATAATATGGAGAGTACTTACCAATCAATTCGAGTTTTCTCTCAGTGAATTGATTTTTAATGTGATCTTTGTTCTTAATACAGTTTGTTTGTAAAAGTGGTAACTTGCTCCTGTTTCATTGGCCAATTAATGATTCTATATTTCCCTTGTAATACCATTTATTGGCCATTCCTCTTCGATTATTTTCGAACTTCTAAGTTTGGAAACGTCTCTACACTTTTCGTTAAATACAAAAGCTTAAGGTTCATTCCCCAAAAAAAGTTGTTTAAAGAACTCAAGCCTCGATATTTGGTGGCATTTTTTATTTTTGTCAAGTCTTTTTTAAGGGTCAATTTTACAAGTCGTTTGATATAAAATATTGCATCATTGGTATTGGTATAGTATCATTGGTAGCCCAGTTTGGGAAATATTATCCAGTACTAATGTACCGTTGTCCAGGGGACGTACTAATGTACTAATAGTACTTCCTTTCTGTGGAGGCTCTTTCCATGTCCTGGTGAGATGAGATGAGGGTGATAGTGAGTATGAGGATGTAAAACCATTGAAAGCTATTAATTAAACCAAACTTAAGCCTAACTAACCAAACCCTGGTGACCATTGGGGTAGCTCCCCTTTTGGGAAAAATACACAATTTATGAGCCGGGAATCGAAACCGCGATCCCTAGGCTCGTATACAGGTGCACTGAGCACTACACCATGGGGCCGGCTAGTTTTATGATATGTGGGCTTATCTAAATACATTTTTCAACCACCATAGAATGAGTATAGGCGGTTTTGATGAACTTTTGTTTCTCTGAAGGCATTCAAAAATTCACCAGAACACTAAATGTCTTGCTTAGTTGGTCGAAACGTCTAAGTCGTCACCCTCTAAATAGAGTGAACTGTAGATTGGGGTTCAAGCCCCAATTGGATAGACTGAGGGTATTTTTCTTAATTGGGTGTTCATTCTCCCTCCACACTAATGTAGGTACACATCCTCTAAATATAAACTTCCTAATCCTTAAATACATTAGTGTAATTAGTAAATAAGCATATAAACCGAACGGGTAGTAAGTAAGACGTGAAGCTAAGAAAAAAAATAATAAAAAAATAAATTTACTGTCTTTGTATCAGGGTGTAAGCTAGAGCTTTTGAAACAAACTTTTTTTTAATACCACGTCTTATTACCCGTTCGGTTTATATGCTTATTTACTAACTACACTAATGTATTTAGGGATTAGAAAGATTATATTCAGAGGAGGTGTAACTGCATTTTCGTTGAAAACCATTTTAGAAAAAACCACCTTCATCACACCTTACCTAGATTCGAACCTCGATCTCACCATAATTGGCTGTCTAGTCTACTGCAAGAGTATGCGGTCACCAAAGTGGGTTAAAAACAATATAATCCACTGAATATTAAGAGAGGAATATTATATGATCCTCCACTTAAGGGCTGGTGTGAATAAGTGGGTGACAAGTGCCAGATAGATAGACAGATAGATAGATAGATAGATAGATACCTGATCGACAAGAAGTGCAGGCCAGACCTTCTGGTAGCTGCGTGGAAAGGACTTGTTTCCTCGAGTTGTCGCAAACAACTGGGCATTGGACAGAGATATTTCAAGCGAGCCAGACTTCGATACGACCTTTCCGCGACTTAAAAACGACCTTAGAGCGGCTCGTGTCAACAGCCAATGACTGGGTGACTTTGATCCTTTAGACCAAGGACATACAGAGGATTCAGGGAGGTTGAGCACACGGAACTTTGGCGGCATTCTTTTAAACCAAACAGTAACTTAAAATATATTTTCACCACGTTTTACTAACTGTTCAGGTTATAGGTAGTAGGATAGGGATGACGAATGAAGCATTTCAGAGGTAATTTATCAGCATTTGCGTGGAAGGAGAGTGGGAAGCCATCTAGGATAAACCATCCCTCAGTAGATAAGACAGGGATTCGAACCTTGATCTCCCAGTGATCAGCAATCAGTCTAACACGGGAGTGACGCCTTATAGACCGTTTGGCCAACAGTAACTTAATTTCTGTGCCTTAAAAATTGGTATTAACTGATATATTTACTTTCTGTTGACACCTCGGAGAGAGAAGTGTTGTGATCGTCAAAAAAATCTTACTCGATATTTTAATAAATGTCGACGTTCCATGACCTGAAAGCAAAATTTTTTTTTTTGTAATTCCGTCTGTCTGTACCTCGGGCTAGAGCTGAAATTATTTTACCGATTGAGCTAAAACTCAGTAGCCGGGGATTTTATTAGGTCCCCCAAAGGGGTTTTTGGAATTAGATTTATAACCTTAAATTTAAGCGTAGTTTACTGAAGGGCAAAAAGAGAAAAAATGTTTTGTTTTTTTCAATATTCACTCTGACAATTTTGATAAAATTGTATACCTAGACATTGTTTATTAACATAAACAAGATGTAAACTCTCATTTTCTCGTGAAAATGACTTTTAGGGTACTTTACATAAGGGAAATTTTACAATTTTATTCGTTTCTCCACAACTATTTGGGATAAAAAATAACTTATCAACGTAAAGTTGTAGCACTATTAAAGATACAAATCTTTTATTTGAAATATAATTTTATAAAACCAATAGTTTCTGGGCTATAAGCAAATATATATACTTTTTAATTTGGGTATTTTAAAATTATTATTATTATTATTATTAGCACCGCGTCTTACTACCCGTTCGGGTTATACGCACTTACGCTAATGTGTAATGGTAGGGTGATTGTGAGATGAAATGAAGGACCTACAGTTTAACGTGGAATCCGAACCACGGTGGAGGCCTAGCATTCCCCACATTCACTAGATGTCTTGTCAGAGGTGAAGGAAGGGTTTAGTAATCAGATAAATCTGTGCCAGGACCAAAGATTGAACCCCGGCCGCCAGCACAGAAGTCTGACACCTTACCCCTAGACCGCCAGGTCACCGACTCTTTTAAAATTAATTTGATTCTTATGCTCTTTGGTGGACAAAGATTTTTCTCTTTCTCAATTTTCTGTAACAGTGTTCCTAGTTCCTAATGCCATAGATTAAGTAACAGTGTATATTATTCCATTTATTATCTTTGGTGGAGTGTTTCTACAACAATGTATGGATATATTATTTCGTTTCATAAATCTTACACGTTCTTATTAAATTTCTATTTTAAGATAAAAGCGGGAGAAAGTTTGTGCAGTGCTCCGTACCATTTTTTTTTATCACTACGCCTTACTACTCTTATGCACTAATTGCAGTAACATGATAAGGATGAGGAAGATTGAATTGAAATTAACTGTACCAGTGCTTGCGGGAAAAGAGAGTGTCAAATCATTCAGAAAAGAAAAATTAAAAAATCACTCGACTGGAATTCAATCCACTATATCCCCATCGTTAGAAAAAATTGTTATTAAATTACAGGACACCCTCGACAGAAATACTCACTTATTTTGGTAGAGAAATAAAAATGTTGTTGTAAAAAAACTGCTAAAACAATGACCTTTTCCTGCGTTCTCTACACTACCACCTTAAAGAAGGATGTGGCATTGCTTGAAAATATTCTCTGACAACCTGAAGTGACTTTCGGCAATGAAAACAAGGTGTACTCTCTGAGTTTAGTGTTATTTTAAGAGCTTGCACCTATTTATCAATTTTAGGCTTTCTGAGGTATCAAGGAAATGCCCTAAATGGTAAATACTAGTAATTAATAAATGCTGGAAGCCGTGTGTGTATACATGTAAGGGTTGATTTCTCTACAACCCTTAGTTTGATTTTCTTTTTCAAATAACTTTATCTGTATAAAGGTACAAAGAGCAACTGTGCAAAGTTTGAATTAAATCGGTTAATGCGTTCAAAAGCTATCGTGAGACATATCCACCACAAACAGACACATGCAAATAGGAGGAGTTAAAATAGAGAACTCGCTTCACTCGTTCAATAAATCAAATCACATGGAATATGTTTATAATTGTTTCACACTTTGACAATATTAGCTAGATCGCCTATACAGGGAAACAACTAAACGAGCACGCAAGCAAAAATTTCCCACCCCAACTTGTTCCCCCCCCTTTTGTCATCCAAGCAAGCGTGCCACCCCTCTCCAAATCGTGGGGCCCCGTGTGGCCGTACTGTTTGTGAACCCCTAAGGGTGGTCCTGTATGGAATCCCCAAACTATCTCCGTATGAAGGCGGGTGCCCTTTTAGGGGACGCAGGATTTATTTCTATTTTTTTTGAGAATGTTGAAATTTGACATTATTAATACGAATCAAATAGCCGAAGCTATTATGTATGCTTTAAATTGAGGAATTCTCCATCTAGATATCTTATTTTGTAAATTGACACCTGGACACGGGAATCGAACCAGGGACCTTTGGCTTAGTACGCCAAAGCCCTAACCACTGAGCTATCCAGGGATCGTCCCATACCCAGGGTCATTCTTCACTCATTTACAGAGTCGAAGGTGGCTGGGTTATCTGATAGCTCGTGATATTAATAAAACCCAACATTTGTAGCCGATAATTTCCGCACGTCCGTCATAGACTCTGCCTTAAAATATGAGTTAAGAGTGACCCTGGGCATGGGAAGATTCCTGGATAGCTCAGTGGTTAGAGCATTGGCATACTAAGCCAAAGGTCACAGGTTCGATTCCCGTGTCCAGGTGTCATTCTTCAATTTTCAGAATATTATTAATACGACTCACACTATTACAGCTCTTGTGGCTGAAGTGAAGAAAGAGCTTCTTGCAGACAACACAGCCAACCACATCATCAGCAAAAACCCGCCGGAAAGGACTACGGTGCAACTTAACAACTGGGCGTGCGCCAAGGAGAAACCTTCTGGTGGTTACCATCTGCCATATGTAACCTGTAAAGCCCTCGACAGGCTCAGAACCGGCGTCTCAACATCCAAAGAGAATTTAAAGAAATGGAGCTACATATCTGGAGAAGAATGCTGTGAATGCGGTGAACTACAAGAGCCTCAACATCTTCTGGTCTGCAGAGAACTTGGTGATCCATGTACAATGGAGCTTATTCGTAGTAAATGACAAGGTAATTCAGACTGATGAATTCTGGGCCTTCCGGTTTGTATAGTTTTATAATATTAAAATATGTCTAATTACTCAAATATCTTGGATTAATGAAATAAAGAAACCACTGTAAGAAAATCAAACTTTTTGTTCTTTTTATTTTCGGGTCATAGATTTTATTTGCTCTGCTAGGAGTTCAAGCTCAAGCATTACCCAGCACTATCTGTAATGATACGACGTCATTCGTAATCAAGCTGACGTTGAAAACAAGTTATCATCAAATGAATGATAGCCTTGGCCCGAGAGATCAAATTCTATAGCAAAGGTCGGCAAGTGGTACGGTCCAATTGCGGTGATTTGGGTTATTTATGATAGTACAAAATTAACTAATCAAGGGTTCTATTTTCACCCACTTCCCACAGTGATGATCACAGAAAAAAAAAATTATGTGGGGTAAAAGGGGTAGGAAGGGAAATCTTAATATATTCAAACTATTAATTCTTTACTTTTTTTTTCAGTTTAATAATACACCAACCAATATTTTGATAATTTGTAAGTCTTTATCTGTGCATACACATAGTTAATTACCGCTTCTGCTTTGATCTAGATAAGAGAATATATTCTTGTATCAAACAAAGATATGTTTTGTTTCTATGTTGTTATTTTAAAGGCAAACAAATATAAAAACAAACATTAAGAGATCGTAGTTGGGAGATGAAGGGCATTTAATATTTCACCACTTGGTTGTACAGGTTTGAATGCTCAAGTCAATGTAGTTAGAATAGTGGGGGAGGGGGGATAGCCCCCCTCTGAAATAAATGTGTCACCCTCTGGAATAAATGTGTCTCCCTCTAGTATAAATGTGCCCCTTCTGTAATAAATGTGTTTCCCCCTGGAAAAAATTTGTTTCTCTCTAGAATAAACGTGCCCCCTTTGGAAGGATTGTGCCTCCTCTGAAATAAACGCTTCCCCTCTGGAATAAATGTGTCTCCCTCTGGAATAAACGTCCCCCCTCTGGAATAAATGTGTCTCCCTCTGGAATAAATGTGCCTCCCTCTAGAATAAACGTTTCCCCTCTGGAATAAACGTCCCCCCGCTGGAATAAATATGTCTCCCTCTGGAATAAATGTGCTCTCTCTGGAATAAATGTGTCTCCTCTGGAATAAACGTGCCCCCTCTGGAATAAATGTGCTCCCTCTGGAATAAATGTGTTCTCCCCTGGGATAAATGTGTTTCACTCTGGAATAAACAAGCCCCCTATGGAATAAATGTGTCTCCTCTAAAATAAATGTGTCTCCCTCTGGAAGGAATTTGCCCTTTCTTGAATAAATATGTAATTTAATGCAATAAATGTTTTCCCCTGTGGATTTATTTCACTCACTTATGATATATTTGGGTAAAACCTTGCATCTAGTTCCAAGTAGCGTCTAGACTCTTAGAGGCATTCAATTTTCAAACATTTTCTTTAAAAATTAAAAATTAATTTTACATATATTTAATTCGTATAGACTTAGTGTACAAAGAGTATTATCAAATAAGAGGAGAGTAAAAAAATAAAAGTCGGTATCAAATGGGTTTTAAAATAAATCCTAAAAAAATAAGTATAACTTACCAGTACAATGTAGGAGTATATAAATATACTACGGTAATTAGTGAGACGACAGGGCTGGTTTTTGTGATGCAAGTATTTCAATCATTAAGCTCAGGGTCTCGTTTTTTTATATTATTTGATTTAAAAAAAAGTTGAGCTTGACTGACCAGAGGAAAACACGTCATCGGTCCATGAGTTAGCCCACTTTAGAGTAAAAGAAGGATTAATATTTTGTTATCGAACATTATTATATTAAATGAATAAAACAATTTTTCATATAATTAAACCAAGCTATTGTACTTATAATAGCTGAGTGCGAGCTTACCTAACACATATACGTAAACACTTCGTTCTTGCAACTGATAAAGCGATTACGTATGGCAGGTATGTGCTTCAGTGGCGACTCCTCTTTGAGTGCGCAGGTGAAAGTGGGCCACTTTTTATTTCGCACAAAATAGTCTCTAATTTTATTTTAGTTAAATAATAACACTCCATAAAGATTAATTTCACACAAAGTATTATCTAATTTTATTTTAATTAAATAATAACACTTCATAAAGAATCAAAATGATTCCTTCTATTGTATTGCTTTAAATCGGCTATGCTCTTGCAAGTCTCATTCTCTTTACTATTCCACTTGTGGGCTTGACTGCTAGCGCTGTCCTTTTGTCTTTAGTAAGTTGTAGGTGCGTGCAACTATCTGAGCATGCCATTGATCTCTATAAGATAACTGGATAGACATCTGTGGCTAAACATTTTGAGATGTCGTCTGCAGACCATTGTGTAAGAGAGAAGGAAATTTTAAGATATCTCTTTCTCTCTTACACACATACAAGGCAATGTTGAATTTTGACATCGTCCACTAATTTCTATGAATATATGAGATATATCAATGTATGATTAGTTAACTAAAATAAATGGATAATAAAAGGTTTGAAGAACATGACTAAACTCAACACTCATGGATTGTTTCTTTGAATAAGTCGATCTAGGCTAAAATAGTAATACTTCCTACAAGCCTATAAGCTAAGTGATCGTTTGAACGTAATACTTCTACATAAAGTTTGTCATTTTAACAAAAGTAATCAGGTATTTAGTGACCTCATTTCATTATAGTTATCGAACATTAAATATATGTTTTCTGAAAATAATATACAAGCTGACAGCCAACTTTAAATATATTGTAATATAGTAATACTTCAAATAAGCCTATAACATAAGTGATTATTTGAGTGTAAGACTATTACACAAAGCTTGTCATTCAAACGAATGTAATTAAGTTATAAGCTACCTTTTCCCATTTCAGCTATAGAACTTTAAATATAATATTGTTTATGAAATCATTATATAAGCTAATAATTAATAACCAATTTTAAATATATTGTAGTCTTGGCAGAATGTAAATAATATGGACGTTAGCTACATATCTTAATATATAAAAGATTGTATTCTTATTTTTTACAATTTTACCTATAAAACTGAATTGTATATCCCTTAATGTAAATGTGTCTTCAATCAAGTGGGGTATAATACTCCACTACTTTTAAAAAAAAAACTTTTATTCACCAGACACACGTTTTTGCACAAGAACATTGAAAGAAACCGTTAAATCTGTCCCCTCGCTAGCAAGCAGACCACAAACTTTAGAGTCACGATTTGTTCCGTTGCAAGGGGTGTGTTTATGTCCATCCAGTATAATATAGAGATCACTGGAGCATGCGATTGAAAAAAAGAGAGGTTGTTTACTAGCGAGCAAGTTTTAAAGTATCTATGTAACATATGGTCTGGTCAGGTGCACAACTAGATAGATAATGTAGAGATTAGTTTTGGAATCATGAGTGTAACTAAAGTGTTTCTACCAAGTTTTAATAATTTTTAAAGTGCAATTATTCTTTCTTAGTTATTACAAAATTAATTATTTATAGACGCTAGTTTATGAAAATAGTTGATTTTGGTTTCATAATCTTTGTTTACATGATTTTCTTTATATAAACATGAATTATGGATGAAAGTTTTGCAAAAAATCAGTTTGTATGGGTAATCAAGAAGAAAAGTTAAAAACTAAAAAATTTGGTAGAATGACACAAAATATAGCTCTAGAAAAATTGACAAAAACAAAAAATCGGGAATTTACTATAAATTTCAACGCTGAAGCTTATAAAAAACATGATTGGCAATGTAGTTGTAGTGTGAAGAATACATTGTTCTGCTTTCTGTGTCTACTCTTTGGTGGTGACTTATCTTGGTCTTGTTTAGGCATGGCTGATTGAAATTATTTAAGTGAACGAATAAGAAGTATGAAACATTGTTGTAAAACATGAAAAGTTATTTAAATTTCATTTAGTAATTTCGTACTTTCTTAATTTTAAAGAAGATAATTATTGTACCCTAACTATAGCAAAGTATATTAAAATATGTACTAATGTAAAATGTTAGTCTAAGTAAAATTATATGTAGATATAGATTAAATAGGTAGGGTCTCTATAAAAAGTGTTTATAGGTGCCATAGTTTAGAATATTTGGATATGTGCACCACCTACTTTTTTGGTCAAGAGCCTCCACTGCTGTGCTCACTACATATCAGATACAGCAGAGGTGGGAAACATTTAATAAGGGTCCTACGCGATCAGTCAGACTGTCAGTATGCATCAGTATTTACAACGAGACCGTACACGGTCAGTCTTTGTCTCATTATTTTTTTATCAATCTCAGCTCCTTCGAGGAGCGTGCACCAACCTGTATGATAAAAAAAAGGCGTGGGCAGTCCATGTTTGCTACTGAGACTGAAGGAAATACTGACAAGCTGAGACTGATGTGATCAGAAAATTCGGATCACATCAGTATTTTCGTAAGTCCATCCATCAGTCAATCAGTACTCCCCCTACATTATCAGTCAGACTGTCAGTATTAATTATTACTTTATTAATACTGACAGTCTGACGGATCTAGTGTGTTTAATGAGACGGGAAACTCTTCACGTAATGTACAAAATGAGAAATTAGGTTGCCCAACCAAACATTTAAAACCACACAGGTTTATTCAAAACATAAACAGTACACAGTGATTTAGGGACGTAGCCGGGGGAGAGGGGGGGTGAAAACTAGATCCTTTATATGTTATTAAATATATTTTTTACAAAAAACTGACCCAATAAAAATTAAACATATTTACCTTTATGTTGGAATGTTTGGGAAGGGGGAAGGGAGTGTTTAGGGCTATTACGTTAATCATAGCTAGGAGGGTAACCCAGAGATAGGGGAACCAAGAGTACCCATAAGGAGAGGCCATATATTATAGTTAGCTTGATAACAAATAAAGGAATCAAAAATCTGACCAACAGTGTTAGGAGCTAGCACTCAAATAGCGCCTCCAGCCACTTTTAAGGCTTCAATTAAAAAAAAAGAAATCTGGGTGAGGGCTTGAGAATTTTAAAACTCATTTACTAAATATTATGACGATTTAAAATGATAGGAATATTAACGAGTGCCACAAAGGTTTGTTATTAAGAATGTGCTCACTGGGGAATTTTTCAGCAATCGTGTCCTGATCTCCCAACACTTATCATTAAAATGAGACATCCATATTATTTTTATAGCAAATAATAAAACGTAAAATACATACACTATCTCTTGGACGAAACACGCATAAGGCAATAACTTTCGAACGTGCGCCTGCAGGGTATTTTACCGCAAAAATACAAGTGCGGAGTAAGTCACCCATTGCCCCAAATCAAAATAATGTAACAGCTAATCCTATAAAATGTAATCAAACTTGTCAGATTAGATTTATTTAATTTCGCAAAACGCCAACAAATTCGGGTGGAACTGCAACATTTTTCTTATGTTGTCTCTTCTCTTTAGGAGACAGGGAAGGATTGAATTAAAAAGCGTCTTTTTAGGCTTCAATTTAATCTATTTTACTGGGGCGCCACCATTCCATATAATACTCCCCAAACGCCCGGTTTCACTCCTCCCATCCCTGGAGAAAAAGCCTACGGGTGCCTTTGGGGGTGGCGGTGTGAGAAATATGGAAGTCACCAGCTCGCGCACCTAGAATCATCAGTTTAGTCAGTTTTCATCTGAAATTTGGGCCCCCTATGAAAGTTTTTTCTGGCTACATGCCTTCATTGATTACTCAGCTTAAACTTCTTTGGACGCAAATGATAAAAACTGTTCAGATTGAAAATGTAAGAAAATTAAATACGAAATTTGGCAATCCCTTGGTTGGACAAGTTTTAATACACTGCTTAGCTACGCCTCCAAGTTTTTTAAATTTATTTTTTGCACCACATCTTACTTACTACCCGTTACGGCTATACGCTTATCTACTAATTACGCTAATGGTTATATTTATAGGATGTGTACCCTCATTTGCATGGAGGGAAAGTAAAAAAACACTTTGGAAAAAACATCCCAATTACACCCGACCGAGATTCGAAACTTGATCTTCCCATCACCGGAAGTCTGTTATACTGTGAGATTAGCACCTTAGACCACGCGGCCGCCGAAGTGGGTGCCTCCAAATTGACAACAACAATTCTAGATGTGTATTTTGATTCTATGAATCCCATCATAGAGAATGTCGCTTCACAGAACCACGTTGATCCAAACATGCACAATGTTAACTCCTAGATTTATTGATACTTTTGTGACCTGGCGGTCTAGGGGTAAGGTGTCACTTCTATGCTGGCGGCTGGGGTTCAATCCTCGGTCCCGGCAAAGATTTATCTGATTACCAAACCCTTCCTTCACCTCTGACAAGACATCTTGTGAATGTGAGGAATGCCAGGCCTCCACCGTGGTTCGGATTCCACGTTAAACTGTAGGTCCTCCATTTCATCTCACAATCACCCTACCATTTCACATTAGCGTAAGTGCGTATAACCCGAACGGGTAGTAAGACGCGGTGCTAATAATAATATTGATACTTTTGCATCATCCTCTTCAATGTTCTTGTTTTGTTTTTTTACCACTAGGCTTCAGAATCAATAAGTTCGTCTACTTCACTCACCTGCTGCTAGTTCACTTCATTTTTGAATAACCCACTTATCCATATCTTTGGGAGTAATCGTGAAAATGTTAAAAAATAATAGTTTTTATGTTAAAGTATAGAAAAGTATGGCAACCGTACACACAAAACAAAAGCAAACGCATGCTTTAAAAATGTGTTATAAGAACCACCCGTCCAAGGTCTTGTCTCGACTCAAGATTCAAACTGAAGGTAGAGATGAAACGAAGAGTTGGAAAAGGGAGTGGAGGAAAGTGTTGGATGGCAGTGTTGCGTCATTTGCTCATTCAGAAAGCAGAATGCTTCCAATTATATGCAGGAAATATTAAGTCACAACCTGCACACGCCGTTAGTAAAATAAGTTTTATTTCACTATGAGAATTAGAGCTCGCCACACTTTACTAGCCAATTCACCACTTGTGGTTTTTAGTGACAGGGTGGCCCACCTCAGAGATACACGGTTGTTGTACAAGATCACAAGAAAGCGTGTAATAATGAACAATGACAAAGAATAAAACAAGGAGCCATGTTTATATGTTTTATTTCAACGATCCAACCACCCTTTAAGATTACGATTTGGGGTTAGAATAAGGGAGGTATAATTTAGACTAAGTATACCCACATTTTCGAGTATGGAAAGTGAGAACCTATTAATTCTCCTAATATATATTTTTTGTTTCATTGAATACCATTGGTGTCACTAGTCACCCCAGTGCAATTGTTTTAAATATATGATGCATTTAGCTCGTAATTATTTTGTTTATTAAAATAAGATATTTTATTTTAAATGTAGGTGATTTTATAACTTTGAACATAAAATCCAGATTAAAATCATTATTTTTAAAAGCACCATTGAAGTTTTTACAACGCAACTTGTTTGGGCCCAAAGAGTTTTTAGAATACATCGAATATGATTCGTTACTTCAGACTTGAGCTATTCTCACAATTTTCCCATAAAATTAATGATTATAATTTCAATTATAAGTAATATTGTAAGGGTACGCATCCCACCACGTATCGGCCAGTTTTTCCTATCTGAGAGGCTAACTTACAACACAGAAGTTCCTCATAATCCTACCAAGCCAGCGAGTTTAAATATATTTTCCTCTCAATTCATAGATGTCGTGTCTCAGCTTTTCTCCGTAAACCCTTTCTCACCAAACTTCCTCTCACTTACTCACTCTCTCTCTGAATATGGAGAAGAAGAAAGTATAGAAGAAAGAGATAATGATCGGTATTGCCCAGCACTTATGCATGTATATGATCATTGTAAATGTAAATAAAGAACTCTGAAACAATTTGAAGACCCATCTAATTCTATTACTGTATTTAAGGACAGATTTGAGTAGGTAAGTGAGTTGGCTCTTCCTATTTCTAATACATAAATTTGCCAATCCAATACTCCAACAGATTTCATTGGGGATAATGGCTTAAATATTATGTTCGAATATATACAGTTACAATAATGTTATGCATACAGAAATGATGCTACAGAGTGTCATGAGTATCCCTACATTTAACTATGTGTTTCTTCTATAACTTCTTCTTTTTATCCATATTCAGATAGAGATAATAAATTTGATGCGAAAGGGATAAGGAGAAAAGCTAAGGCACGCCATCTATGAATTAGGTGGAAACCTCTTTTCACTAGCTGGCTCAATAGGTAAAGGGGGTGATTGGCGAGACGTGGTGGAAGACGTAACAATACTCCCCATCCTAAACGAACATTTCTACTGTTGAGAGGTGAAGATGTCTGGGTCCTCCTTTGTCGGATTGGTGAGGTCCTGAACTGCGAAGGTAGGTTGCGTTGAGGCAAATATGTATTTATAGGTTCACATATGACTCTCCTGGCTGTTATACTACGCTTGCAGAGGTCACATTCTTTCACAGAACGTGAGATATCCTTTTTACTTATTTTCCATGCGTATGTCTGGTTGATATTGAACAAAGTGTTACTACCACCTGAGTGTCCCACTTGAGGGTGGGTGGAGCAGTGGTGATGTACTTGGATTTATGAATTAGGTAATAATAAGTCCAAGTCGTTGTTTCTTAGGTTGGTAACATTATTTACTGGTTGTAAGTTATAGAAAGACTTACAATTTAAGAAGCACGTAACCTTAGGATTGTCATTAATTATAGGAATAAGGGGCCTGCACTTATCACAAATGTTCAACCAGACACTACCTGTAATATTAAAGCAGACTAGAAAACCCGTATTAATAGTATTATAAAAAATATTAACTTGGACGATAAAGAATCAAAATAACTTTTGAAAGTTAGTGTATTTGTAGAAGGCGATAGATATACTTTCCCGATAAGTTTTTGTCCCTACTTTTATTTTTAAAGCTGACAATTTCAAACTACAGGTCTTCTATTGTGCCTTACTGTAAGTGAATTAACTTTTTGCTAGTGAAGGATTTAGATATCCCCAATAAGACTCACCCAAAATATCTTTTTTGTGGTGTTTTGTGATTTATCCATCCCTTCTATACTGTCAAACAGGCGTATAGCTTGAAAGGGTAGAAAGATAAGATGCAAAAAATAATAAAATAATAATGTCAAACAATTCTTCATCCTACACAGAGAAATTTAGCCAGGTTTCTTTAATACTATCACAATGTCTATGTTTTATAGATCCCTAAGTTTGAAATCAATTAATTTGGTTCTGTAAACCCTAGAATTTTGATTTTAAAAATGTTCATGAAATTTGTTTAAAATCAACCACATTTTAGGGCAATATGGCCATTGATAGAATATATGCTTAAGTAGCAATATATTTGAAAAAAATAGATGATATATAAAATAGATGTACTAAATTCAAAAATAGCAAAAAAATAATAAAAAGGTTGGAAATAGACCCTTTGGTGTGTAAAGCACCTTTTATCATACAACAGATCAAAATCAGCGTGTTTTAGTATGGGTATGACTCGACTACTTTCACTTTTCCGTATAAATAATTTGCAATCTTTCACCCTTAAGAATCGATACACCTTTCTTTTCTTGATTTTTTTGGCCATAATAAATAGGCCTGTGTTATGCCGGGCAGCATGGTCTCATACATGCCCCTTAACCCGGCCCATGGGACACCAGAGAGCAAGAGCTTTTTATGAGTCCACACGGGTAAAATTTAACAGAAGCTTCCATGTAGTGGGGGTGGTAAATGGCACCAACATTACGGCATCTTAACGGTCTTGGTAAAGTCATCAGTGGCTAAGTTCTGTAAGGACCCAGTGAAGGGGGGTATATCACATTCCCCTGCACGAGGTAATGTGGCTGGTGCCGGGCAGCAGTGGTATCAGGATCAACATGAGGTACAGATAAAATAATGCTAGAGATGGTTCAAGATCAAACAGCCACTGGCGTAACGGCATGGAGTGGTAGTTCGGCCGTGGCACTGCAGTGTGTATAGGAAAAGGGAAAACTGCCACACTATATTTTCCTGAAACTCCTTTTGTCAAGGGAGCAAAACCAATAATGGCTCTTCCTGGGGTAAAAAATTCCGGAGATAGACTAGTTCCCCTTTATCCTCTTTTATTTGATGATTCTTTGTAGATCGCTCCTTCTGAAGTAGTAGCGATCTACAAAGAATCATCGAATAAAACTTTCCCTTTCAGTATAGGCAGATGAAATGTAAGGATGATGAGAAGGTATGGCAAACTAGACAATTTGAAAATGGAAAGGTGTGGTGTGAACATTGCGGGCTTAAGTAAAGTCTGGTGGAAAGATCAATGTGAAATAGTTTCTGGGGGAAAAAATATTCTGTTCAGGCGAAGAGAGTTCCGAAAAAGAACTGGCAATAGTAATGAAAATTGAAGTTGTGAAAAGTGCCACTAAAGTTATGTGTCATAGTGATTAAATTAATTTTTGTGAAATTAAACACTGAACCAGTGGATATGTTGACAGCACAAGTGTACATGCCAACAACCGACCCCAATGATGTTGAGGTAGAAGAAATATACTATGAAATTGAAGTAATTATTCAACATAATGGAAGAGGGGAAGTGAGGGGATTGGAACAGTTTAGTCGGAGAAGGACGGGGAGCTGAAGATCATAGGGCCACATGGACTGGGAAAGAAAAACAAAAAGTACAGATGCTCATCGAATTCTGCCAGTGGAATTATCTGGTGGTGACAAACACCTGGTTATATAAATTGAAGACAAAACTATATTATATATGTAAGAGCCCAGGATACATCAGCAGGTACAAACTAGATAACATCCTTGTCAAACAGTGATTCAGGAAGGTAGTGAAGGATGTAAAAATATTGCCAAGTACTGACATTGACAAGACCACAACCTTATGATGGCTTACATTGAAACAATACTGAAGAAGATTAGGAAGATAACCAATGAAAACCAAGGTGGTAATTGTTAAATTAAAAAGTAAGAGTGACAATGTGAGAAATTCACTAGAAAAATGTTAAGTGAGATGACAGAGGACAGTTTAATTACAGAATGGAAATGAAATAGTGTTAAGAATATTCTTTTAATGTGCTTAGTGACACTGTTGAAAAAGCGAAGAGGACTGTATGAAAACCCTCAGTAACAAAATAAATTATTCAGAAAATGAAAGAAAAAAGGAAATAGAAAAACATCAACAAAAAAGAATATATGAGGCTAAACAGCGAGCTAAGCAGAGAAACATACAAAGCGAGGAGAGATTATGTGGAGAAGACTTGCGATGGGATTATTTAACTAAAAAGGAAGGTGTGACCACATGTACCTAAAGCAAAGGAACTGGGAGAGGAAGAAAACAAAGTTGTGCGAACAATAGGAATTGAAACCCCCAAAGGTTAGATGCTGATGGATCATAAAGATGTTTTTCCGATTTGGAAAAGATATATATATAAACTGTACGACAAGGAAAATCGACTACAGAAACTGGAGATTGAAGCAGAAGACAAGGTAGGAGAAGACGAAAAAGGACACATCATTATAAAGAGTGAAGTGGAGCTGGCCATAAAGGACATGTGAAGAAGTAAAGCTGCTGGATATGACGATATACCAGCTGACCTTCTGAAGGAATTGGGAAACTACGGATTAATGGCTCAAACAAAACTTATAAATAGGATCTACGAAACATGAGAATGGCCCAAAGACTTTCTAGACGTAACCATGGTGGATCTAAAGAAGAAGAAACAAGACAAGAAATACAGTAACCACAGGACCACCAGCCTCATCTGTCATGTGGGTAAGATCGTGGCAAGAATACTCAACAGACGACTGGGACAGAAAATATAAAGTGTGATGGAAGACAAACAATTTTTATCCAGAAGAAGAAAAGTAACCAGAGATGCCATCGGGACGCTAAGAATAATTTCAAAGAGAATGCCGGAAGTCAAAGAAGAGGTCTACATTGGGTTTGTCAACTGGAAAAAGCTATTCGATAGAGTGAAGGGAAAGAAACCGATGGAAATACTGAAGAACATCGGCATCAACTGGAGGGATAGAAGGCTGATTGCAAACCAGTGCTTGGGACAGCCAATGAAGGTGAGGTTGAATGACGGAGAGCTAACAACGTAGAGATAGGAAGAGGAGTGAGACAGGAATGCTGTTTGTCAACCAGTCGTTAAACTTGTACGGGGAGTGGCTGGTCAGGGAAGTCCTGGAGGGACGTAGCAATTTCAGAATAGGAAGACACGTCATCAACACAATACAATACGCAGATGATCTAACGTTGCTGCCCAAAAATAAAGATGAGGTGCAGGAAATTCTGGACTAGCTGGTGGAGATAGGGAGAAGATATGGCATGAAAATAAACAATGTGAAGTCAAAAATTAGAGTGATTTAAATACATGAAGAACAGATGAAAATCCAATTAAGAAACCAGGGGCTGGAAGTCTGCTGACAAAGGATGCCTACTGCACTAAAGAAAATTAGGTCGAGGATTTCCATAGTAGAAGAAGCATTAAAAAAAAAAGAGGTTACTGCTGACCACCCAGTTGAGTTTGGAACTGAGTAAGAAACTGCTGAAAAATCACATTTGGAGCATCACACTGTATGGAGCAGAAACTTGGATTCTTATAAAGATGGAAAATAAATACTTAAAGAGAGATTTGAAATGTAGTATTTGGGAAGACTTTAGAAGATCAAGTGGACAGGCAGGGTGACAATTGAAGAAGTTTTAAGAAGAGTGGGTGGGAAAAGGACCATTTTGGATGTGATTCCGCGGTATAAATCCAAATGGATTGAACACATCCATAGGAAGAACTATCTTCTCTACGACGTCATAGAAGGAAAGGCTGAGGGAAAGAGGAGCTCAGGAATAAAGATGATTCAAATATTCCATGACTTGAAGAAGAGTAGAAAATTCTGGGAACTTAAGGAGGAGGTGAAGGATGAGGCGTTTTGGTGGTCTAAGTTCTCTGATAAAAAGAATGGATCTGTCATAAGACAGAACACTTAATTAATAATAATAATGAGAAAGGTGCTCACTTATGTAGCTCTCCTGATGAGACCCAGACAAATCAAGATCATCAGACGTTAACCCTATTCTAAATTTGACTCCCTGGATGAGTTACTTCTTCTTCTTTATTGTTAAGAACTGGCAAACTATATTATTCTTTTTGGTGTGTTAGAAGAGTTGTTGGCCTTATGAACTAGATGAACAGCCTCAATATAGGTGTTAGTAATTTCAATACTGACAAGCTGCTCCAGCTGTGTCATGAGCGTCATAAGATATTTGTCTTATTTTCTCCGGTATGTTTCCTATTTCAATGTTAGAATTCCTAGAGTAGTGTTTTAGTTGGTTAATTTTGGTCTCCGGCATATAGATTATTTCTGCGTGTTCGTCTACGTTCCCACACACATTACCAATTTCTTTGGTTAGCACCTTGCAGGGCCATCCAGGGAATTCAGGGGATTTGGAGCAACTGTATTTTGGAGGTCCCCTTTTAAACAAAATAATTAATTAATTTCGCTTAGTTTCCTTCGTTTGTTAAACTACATTATTCTTTTTCTGAAATACTTAGGTGAGTTTATACTCACATCACTTGAGAACAATTTTCCTAGCCTTCATTTTGGTGAATTTATCAATAATGTCCTCAAAGCTTATCTCCTTCACAAAATTATGTTAAACGCTCAAAGCTATCAAATATTTTGGTTAGTCTATCTTCATCGTTGGTTGACCACAAACGATTTTGAATCAGAGATGGCTTTCGAAAGCACGTTTCCTAAATGCTACTGACACAGGTAACACTATTAGAAGCCATAAACAAATGCAAATTTGTGGAGAAACTATTTCTTAAGCCTTTTTAAATAAACACTTAACCAAGCAATTTAAGTGAATAGTGTTAAACTATGCAATTCTATGCAGGGATATTATAGTTTAGGTTGGTACCATCGTTAAATGTGTCGTTAATTTTGTATCTAATCTGTGTCCATCCTTATAAACCTGTGTAACAGTTGAGTCATGTTCTTAGTTACAGCATGTACTGTAAATTCTACAACCCGTTATTTTTTCTATAAACTTGTGTACTCTGACAGGTTTTGGGCCCAGGCTTGTGATTGTGGATTTTAGGACGGATAAACCTATAAGTCAAGTGTTCACTGTAATACGCGTGAGCTCTACGTGTTTGCTTGTTGTTTGTGACACCGTTGCCAACCACCATCGCCATAATGGTTTTAGAAGAAGACAAAACGTACAGAATTCTGCTTTTCGATGGCACTAATTTTGACAACTGGAAGTTTCGGATAGAAACTCTTCTAGATAAAGTCGATCTGTTGCCATTTATTCAAGGTGACTATCGGGACTTGCTGAAAATTGCGTATAGTTGTAGCATTTATGCTCCAAGTAAACAAAATGGGCAAGTCAATCATAATACACTTACCCAATTGCACCGACCAGGCCAGGCACCTCGACTAATAACACGTCTGGTAACAACAACAACCCGCAAACAACTATCAGCGCCGCGCCTAGTGCGCATTTCGCCGCTAGAGACCACCACCCTGCTCAATACCACCCAACATCTACAACGAGAACATGCTAGAAAGGGGTAGTAACTGCCACACCTTGCCAGAAGAAAATCGACGTTTATAGTGCCGCGCGCATTCCCCCTTCCCGTGTGTGTATCTCAGTGATCCCCACCTTTTTGTTAATCCCATCTCGATTGTTCGACGAGTGTGCACCATATAAAGAACCGTCCGTCAAGTATGAAACTACTCTTGGATTAGGCTTGGACACTGTAGGATGAAGCAGGAGGCTTCCTGGACATATTAATATAATGTAAGATGAAATTCTTTTTCGGCGTAAACCCAAAATTTTATAAACTATTCAAAATTCCATTTTGGTCATTTGCTTTTTTTATAAAATGTAATTATTTAGATCTTGAATGAATCTTCGTTCTTTTTGCAGAACAGTCAATTTAACTTTATTTATTTTGCTTGCGAGTTGTGTTACAATATGAGTTTAGTAATATTAATGTGGGAAAGTTATTTATAACGTTAGGTCAGCACTTTTCAAATGTTATTAAAGTTTGACAGTTATAATTATCAATTTAGCTTTATTTATTTAGCTTGGGATTTATGTTACAATATGAGTGTAGTATATATTAATGTGGGAAAGTTGTTTATAACATTAGGTCAGAACTTTTCAAATGTTATTTATGCGTTACGCTTGACAGTTATGCAGATCAATTTAACTTTATTTATGTCGCTTGAGAATGGTGTTGCAATATGAATTTAGTAAATATTTATGTGGGAAAGTTCTTTAAGAACATGATGTCAAATTTCAAATGTTTGGAAAGTTATGCGTTACGCTTGTCAGGGATAAATATACAATTAATTTTGTTTATCATACTTGTAAGTGTGTTTCAGGATTAGCTAAGTAAAGTTTTACTTAGGAAGGTTAGGTAGCTAGAGTATTCCTGTACATTCACAATTTAGTGACTTTTGCGTATTATTGTTACCTAGGTATAAACAAAGAACCTTAAACCATTTAACGAATATGCTGTATTTTCGCAACTAGTACAGAAATGTGTTGTATTGGAGAAATCATCTATAATATTAGAGATTGTCTTACTCAAAGTTATTAATGTCATGCGTTGATAGTAAATTCACATAATAGTTCCATGGTATCTAATAAAATATTAGAAAAAGAAAAAAGAGTAAATGTTTATGAAATATATTTTTTCATTTGAATAATATCGATTGTTATTGTTGAGCTTAGTCAAAGTTATTTTACTACTATTGTATCTATGAGAAACTTTAAGATTATTCAAAATATATGCATTGTTCTATAATAAAATTTGGCAGAAATTAAACCAACATGCTCTTTAGACTTGAAATCTTTTACTATTGTAGTTACGTCATGTTATCCCTAGGTTTAGTCATGTTTAATATCCAAACCCCTTTTTACAAAGTCTTCGTCCTCTTCGTGTAATATTAGGTATTCTGTGAAGGTGGACCGTATTATCCCAGCTTCTAGAAGTGAGTTGCGTGCGCTGGGGACATGATGTGTACCCAGCATTTTTCAACACAAAAAAAAGTATTCATACTGCGCACTTCTATTTAGTTGAATCCCTCTTTTTTTATAATATTAGATTGTTTCTGTGTATGTATTTGAACACCTCTAACTTTAGAGCTTGGGTTACATAGTGATAATGTTGAAATTAAGGCGGAAGAGGAAAAAGAGCTGGACAAGCTTCGGAAAGCCGATCGTAAGTGTAAGTCACAGATTATACAACGAATCTCGGACAGCCACTTGGATTGTTTGAAGGATAAGAACACCACCTATGATATATTGCAAGTGTTTTGTAATACTTACACTCGTAAAGGTATTGCTAAGCAGCTTTTACTACGCAAAACCTTGTTGATGATGATATTTGATCTCTCTTTAGAGACCCTTGAATTGCATTTTATTAGGTTTGATCGTACCATTTGGGAATTGAAATCGTCGGGAGCTAACCTCGAAGAATTTGATGTTGTCTGCCATCTTCTCTTGACTATGCCATCTGAATATCAAGTAACTGTCACTGCCATAGAGACATTATCTGCTGTTAATCTCAACCTGGCATTCGTAAAAACGCGCCTACTTGATGAGCAGAGCAAACTCCAAGCAGAAGGTATCAATGGATGCAGCCAATCATTCTCTAGCGTTACTAATTAGAAGGCTAGAAAATTGAAATCTTCACAGCCGGATTGTTGTCCCACTTGTACACAAAGCATTTCAAAGCTAGTAACTGGTAATAAGTGTTTTTATGTCATAAAGCTGGTCATTTTCTTTCAGACTGTCCAAAATTGAAAGGCAAGAAGCAGCAGAATAATTCAATACGTAAAGCAAATGTAGCTGAAGCTAGTGATGATGAATTTAGTTTGACTGTGTTAACGTCAGTGGCTTGTTGTGATGGATCTGTGTGGTTGCTTGACTCTGGTGCTACTGAACATATGATCAGTGATAAAAATATTAGTTTGGTCTCAAATAAGAGACGCCTATCAAAGTTTATCAAAATGAAAATTGCTAAATCAGGATCGATGCTGTGTGCTGAAGAGATCGGAGATATACACGCGTCTGTGACTCAAAAAGGTAATCAAAACTTTATCAAAATTTCCAACGTACTTATTGTCCCTGGATTACAATTTAATTTACTCTTAGTTAGTAAAATGGACGCTAATTGGGCTTAAAGTTGTGTTTGAAAAGGGGAACGCTACTATTTTAAAAGGCAATATTTTTGTGGCTGCTGCCACTCGATCTGGTAAAGTTTATACAATGTCTCTTTCACCTCGTGAAAAAGCATGTGCTAATGTTGCTAGTTCCATTGTAGCATCATCTGATTTGTGGCACAAAAGGCTTGGTCACATTGGCAAAACTGGTTTAGTTCACTTAAGTAAGATTGTAGATGGAGTCAAGGTTGATCAAGGATCGATCTCTGATTTATGTGACTCTTGCATATCAGGCTAAACAAACGCGTCTTCCTCACACAAAACCATGCATTAGAGCTAAGCGCCCTTTGGAGATCATACACAGTGATCTTGTAGGGCCCATTAAGCCCGTATAATATGATCAAAAGAGGCATATGCTTACCCTGATTGATGACTATAGTCACTTTACAGTCATTTACACTCTAAATGCAAAGTCTGAAGTATTTACATACTTCAAACAATTTGAAGCTATGGCAACAGCTCAATGATAGATTATTTAAAAAAGAAAGGTTTCCAGTCAGAGTTTACAATCAGGCATACCAGTCAGCAGAACGGCGTTGCAGAAAGAATGGGACGTAGCATCATGGAGAAAACACGTTGATTACTCCTTCATTCTTCTCTTGATAAGTCACTCTGGACGGAGGCTGTTATGACTGCAGTATACCTAATAAACAGATCGCCTTACTAAAGCTCTTGAAAACAAGGTTCCAGCAGAACTGTGGTATGGTGTAAAGCCTGATATGTTAAAACTGAGGGTTTTTGGCTGTGGAGCACATCTTCGATTACCGAATCAAGTTCTTAAAAGTAAACCTGACAGCCACTCGAAAAAGTGCTACTTTGTTGGTTACTGCCCGAATGGGTAAAGGCTGTGGTGTCCACAGGAACGAAAAATCATTCGTGGGCATGATATAATTGTCGATGAACATTTGTTCATAACCAGTGGTGTTGCTGGTTCAACACCGTCTCGAGCTATTGAGGTCATCAATTCGACTCCAAATGAAGCTTTTACTGAGGAATTGCAGGAGGAGCCGTCTTCAGGAGGAGAACCAGACTCAATTCCCGACGAAGAAGAGACTCCTTGTGAGGAACTTGAACTTCTGCGTAGGAGCAAGAGACCTCGCACTGCACCAATGTACCTAAATGACAATGTCACACTGGCTCTTGGTGCTGAGTCATTTATTGGCAACTTACCAGAAACCTTCGATGACATCCATAGCAGAGATGATGTCCAGCAATGGATGGCTGCAGTTGAGGAAGAAATGTACTCATTGAAGAAAAATGAGACCTGGACCCTTAATGAACTGCCATCCAGTAAACGAGCTATCCACTGCAAGTGGGTCTTCAAGATGAAGCAGGATGAAAATAGACAGCTTTACAGGTACAAGGCAAGGTTGGTGGTGATGGGCTGTGCACAGTAAGAAAGGGTTTGACTACAATGAAACGTACTCACCCGTAGCCCATTTGACCTCTGTCAGAACCCTGCTTGCAATTATAAACAAAGACGATTTAATTGCCTTCCAGTTGGACGTGAAAAATGTATTCCTACATGGAGACCTTTCTGAAGAGGTGTTTATGAAGCAACCACCTGGCTTCGTAACTGACAGCAACCTTGTTTGTAAGTTACATAATACCCTATATGGATTGAAGCAGGCACCACGGAAGTGGAATGCTAAACTTGACCAATTTGTGAATTCTCTTGGATTTAAGCAGTCTGAAAACGAAAAATGTATATACTTCAACTTCAGCAACAGCATAAAAGCTTTTCTTTTGGTTTACTTAGATGACATAATTTTGGCGGGAAACAATCTGCAGAGGTTGAATGACATCAAAACATATTCTTATGTCAGAATTCGAGATGAAGGATCTTGGAGGTTTGCACAACTTTCTAGGTATAAAAATTGATCAGAAATCTGATGGTATGTACCTTAGCCAAACAGCCTACTTGAATAAAGTTCTCAAGAAATTTGGTATGGAACAATGCAAACTGGTCAAGACATCGATGAAGACAAAACCACCTGAAATAACTACATCAGAGTGCATAATAAAAAAAACCGTACCGTGATCATGTTGGTAGTTTGATGCATGTGATGCTCTACACTCGTCCTGATCTGAGCTTCTCAGTGAATTTCTACAGCAAGTAACAAAGCAATGCAACAGAAGCTCACTGGATTGGACTCAAACAAATACTACGATACATTCAAGGAACACTTGAAGTTGGTCTCTTCTTTCCGAAGATTTGTGATGTCACCTTACGGGCCTACGTTGTTGAGGACTGAGCCAATGACAGAAATGATCGTAAATCTACATCTGGGTACTTATTTCAAGTTTATGATGCCACTGTTGGTTGGACTACACGTAAGCAGACTACAGTTGCCCTTAGCTCGACAGAGTCAGAGTTTGTCTCCCTGTCAACCGCCTCATCCAACCTACTCTGGTTGAGAAGACTGATCCAGGACCTTGGGATCACTCTAGAACCCACCAAGGTGTACGAGGACAACCAGTCCTGAATAAGATGTTTGGATAAATGGGAACATCGATTACTAAAGCATATTGATGTCAAATACAACTTTGTTCGTGATTTGTATTTAAGTGGTGTTATTGATGTGATTTATTTGGAGACAAATGAACAATGTGCTGACATTCTGGCAAAGAGTTTGGTTGGAAACAAGTTTGAGTACTTTTGTAATTATATTGGTTTAATCAAATGCTGATTCGCTGGAGTCTATTTGCATGCATTTAAGGGTACATGTAGGACTTTTGCCTAATTTTTGTGGTTGTAGTCGAATTGAGGAGGACTGTTAAAATGTGCAATTCTATGCAGGGATATTCTAGTTTAGGTTGGTACCATCGTTAAATGAGTCGTTCATTTTTCATCTAATCTGTGTCCATGTTTATAAACTCGTGTAACAGTTGAGTCATGTTCTGAGTTATAGCATGTACTGTAAATACTAAAACCCGTTAATTTTTCTATAAACTTGTGTACTCTGACACATAGCTCACATTTCTATCCACAAATAAGTTCGATTATTTTCGTATTTTGTAAAACAATTTAAGGTCATTAGGATACGCTGTCTCCAAATCTTCAGCTTGGGTAGCTATAGCCGGGGGAGTCCGCATTATCAGCTGAGTTCAAAAAAGGTAACGAAACATAATAAAAGATCTGCCATTCTTTCAGCCAGGTTACGTGATTTAAACAAGAGCAGAACTAGTGCAGGAATAAATGTCTGCACTTTTAATCGACACTCTGGAGAAACAACAATATAGTCAGCATCTCCTCTGTTATCATGGAATATTCTTTTCTTACGAATTTTTCATATTTTCTTTAATTAAGGTTTTAGTGGCCATAATATCACAATGCTCCATTGTTACATCCTGCAGGACTGTATCAATGTACTTACGAAGACCTTGAAGACTACGTGGAATTGTTATGAAGCACTGTTCTTTCAATAATGCCCACGAAAATGCATCACACACTGACAGGTAAAGACTTCGTGCAGAATATGTAAATTCTCTTTGTCTATAAATCAACCTACCGGGAAACACATGTTGTAGTAGGTGTCTATTTTCTCGACCAATATTGGCGGTAGCTCCATTTTGTTGAAAAACTTGTTTGTCCATGTCAAAATTGTTTAGATTCCAAAATATTGCCAAATCCTCGCAGAAATATACAATAACCTTCGTTTCAGTACGCCTGTGCTGTGACAATGGTCCTGTTGCAATATCCTTCTTCAATTAAATATGGACCAATGATGCCGTGGCTGGACACAGCATATCATACTGTTATTTTTTTCACGATGTCATTACATTCTGTGCACATTCATCCGGCAAGTCCACTGAGTATCAAAATACAGTCGTCAGACCACAACAAATTTTGGAGATGATCAGGATATTCATAAACATTGGCGCAGTAACACAAGCGTGCTAGGAAATCTCCTGCTTTCAGTTCATGTAATACCTGCATACGTTATTAGTGCGCTCTAATATCCACACTCATGCGTTGAACACTAGAATTCACTAGAGTTATCTCTGTATCCAAAGTTCACTTTTCTTTGAAGAATAAAGGCTTTTTGCAGCCAGTATTTTCATTGGTTCTTGTGGTTCTCGGCCTTAAAAGGCATCTGATCTTTAAGATTATCAACTGAACTTGTCCTACCTGTCCTCTTATTTGGTGGTGATAGCTAAAGAAATTTCTCTTCAAAACCATTCATACTGATTTGCAGTGATGATATACTGTGTCTTCCAGCACCATAGCTGTTAAAATAATGTTCAACAACCCAGGAACGTTCTTTTATGACTACTGTATAGCTGCATCTGTAGCGATATAAAATTATTTTACTTATCTTTTTTTGAGTGGGAGAGGTGGAACAACCTATGTAATACTTTACTCTTTTCAAGTGATGAGAGTTTTAGGCACAAGAGTTGTTTTAGCCCAAACACTCAAAGAAACCGTTAGATCTGTCCTCTCATAATCAAGTTCAGACGACAAATTTGAATGTAACGCTTTGGTCTTTTGGAAGGGGTGTGTTTTAGTCCATCCAGTATGGTATGGATATCACTATTGATAACAATATGCTTCAATCCTATAAGTTGCGAAATAATTGGGCCAATCTGGAAACATAATTGTGCAACAATTCAGAAGAATCCCTTCATTTGAATTTCTAAAAAGCTTTAAAATATTGTGTTTTATATCTTTGTATTCCTTTACAACAAAAATAAAATATGTATAATTTCTGATAAATTGAAAGTTATTAATGATTATGTAATGATAGTTGTTGTTGATGATGATATAATAATAGTTAATAACGACGATAAACAAATCAATATGGCTAATTAACATTTTGCTAGGAAAGTGAAAAAATCCAAAAAATATCTAAATAGTGTGCAAGTGCACTTTATAAGGTTCGCCAGCCTTGATTTAAATTTTTTGTAAACTAAGCATGTTGAAAATTTGTAAGAAAAAATAGTTTTTTTTTTAAATTTTAAATATGCAATCGTATTTCTGTTATCACCAAAATACGATAAAGGAAAATATAAAATATATAATTCACATAAACATGCTCAAAACATTAATCGATAAAGTGTGCGTTAATACGAGTACCTAGGAATAAAATCAATTATATCCTATTTATACTCAATTTTTGACAGTTCATGATTGGTGTAGAATTTTACTGCCGCATTTGGATTTTTCCATTTTTGTAAAGTAAAATTTTACATGGAAAGCGATCATTTGAACAGATTGGAAGGTAGTTTTTATTAAATATATTTTTTTTAACTAATGATTCACTCTAGCATAGGGAATTTATATTGCATTAACCCTCCATAATTAACTGTTTCCAATTACAGCCACATATTTAATTTTCACCTTGGCTACGACATAAAATACAACCTTTTTTTTTTAATATATGAGAGAAACTTTCATAATAAAAACGTAAAATAATGAACGAAGAATTGCCTAAAAGGTTGCGTAGGCATCCTTATTCAAAACTATTGAGCATGGAATGTATTATTTGTCTATCTACTTAATTGGTTTTGCTGAAACTATTTATCTATCTACTTATTTTGTTTTGATGAAACTATTTATCTATCTATTTAGTGTAAGGTGTTAAACTTATTATTTATGTGTTATCTATATTGCTAAATGATGTTATTATCTCTAAAGACAGTAAGTTTTATTAAGTTGGCGAAAGTTTCAAAACAAAGCCAAAATCCCACAAAAATCAAAGTGACGCTTTCACTTGGTGTTTAGCGTCCTGTCGGTATGTTTCAAATCTTACAAAAGCAAGCCTTAAATAATACTTTGTTGAAAGTAATAATAAATTGTGAATATTTTACTTGTTTGAAGTGTCACAGGAAAGGCTTTCTGTTGTAGTTGTCCAAATTTATTGTTTTGACACTGAACATTAACTGAAATAAGACTTTACGAAAATAAGTTAGGCTATTACATTTTTCACCATGGGCAAGACAACCCGTAGCCATCGTTCACGTTCAAGTTCTCCCGATTCTTCACAAGTCAACAAGAAACGTGAAAGTAGCAGTGAAGAAGAATCTAAACCACTGAAAAAGAAATTGTGTGTTGAGCCAGTTGAAGAAAAGAAAACCAAACTTGCCAC
The DNA here is from genome assembly GCA_902151425.1 of Timema shepardi. NCBI lineage: Eukaryota > Metazoa > Arthropoda > Insecta > Phasmatodea > Timematidae > Timema > Timema shepardi. The sequence continues at coordinate 33,066 of CABFVX010004526.1, read as the reverse complement.
TCATGATGATTCTGAAGACTCCACAGAGAGCGTTAATCGCGAAACCCATAAGAAACACAAAAAGTCCAAAAAGAAGAAGAACAAGAAAGACAAGAAACACAAGAAAAAGTCCAAGAAAGAAAAAAAAGACGGCTCAGAGTCCAGTGCCACAAAAGGTAAGCATACAGCATTTTAGGGAAAAAAGGGCAAAATTAGGAATATTTTCAAACTTTCAAAGTCAGATAGATTTGGGCTTAGAGCTTACATGTATGTCTTTAACATGTCACATTATTATCTGCTTCACATAATGGTAAAAGCACACATACTGTCACATTAAGAAAAAAGATTTAAACAAACACTTTTGGGTAGAGAAAGTTAGCACTATCTTTTGAGAAACTATATTTTTGGGTGGAAAACTTACCTAATTCGGTGACATTGATTATATAAGACACAAAAACTTATGTTGACTGGTTGATTAAATAATTTATTTCGAATACGATTAGAATGTTTCATCAGATTACTGATATATATATATATATATATATATATCTTCTTAAACTCACGTTATTAATTAGATTTAGGAAGAAAAAAACTATTAAAATATTTTGATTTTATGATTAGATAATTAATTTTATAGATTATTAAAATGTTTGATTCATATTCACGGCCTCTTGGTCACTATGTCTTGCCACACAATACACCCATGACAACCGTATCTGGAAATAACTAGTCTAAATATATATTACTGAAATCTACCCAAGTTTTTATTGAGATTGAATTTTAATAGGCTTTGAATGTTACGTTAAACTTGGGTGATTTAATTTTTTTTCATTTTAAACACATATGAGTTTGCTATGGAAGAAAGCAAGAAGTTCAAGGCGTGGCTGCTGTGGAATTTGGTGTCTCACTCTACCCTGTGAAATAGACGTCGATCAAATATTTTATAACTTAGTCTTAGTATATAACTTAGATGGTTGACTTTTTTTCTTCTTTTTTTGTCTAATATTAATTGTAACAGTGTTTAGTAATAATATTAACGTTTACTTTCTCCCGAGTTTTTAAAATTAGATAATGAAATCTAAAATTAAGAGATTTTTTTACTTAAGGGCAGAAAGAGAAAAAAAATTATTTTTCTCAAAATCCTTTTTAACGATTTTGATAAAATTTTCTATTCAGGTATTGATGGTTCAACACTACAAACAAAATGGCAACTATCATTTTACTATGAAAATGTATTTGATGGTGGTTTATACACATGCAGCATTTCCACTTTTGATCACATCTCTTCAATTATTTGAAATACTAAATAATCATTTTAAAATTCTAGGACCAATAAAAATAAAGATAAACATTTCAATTGAAATATACTTTAAAACTAGCAGTTTCTGAGATATAAGCAAATTTTTTTGTTGAGGACTTTGAAAATGTGAAATTTATTGTTATTTTTTTTGGTGGACAAAGATGTTCCACTTTTCTCAATGTTTCTTTAACTTTATATTATATCATTTTTGCTCTGGTGGAGAGAATTTGCAACAATGTATACTATTTTGTTTCACGAATGTTATGAGTTTTTAGTAAATGTCTCTATGTTAGGTATTTTAAGATAACAGGGAAAGTGGAGAAAGTCTGTGGGGTGTGGTGTACTGTACCACTTAGCTATTCTTTTACCTTTTTTTTAAAAAAAAAGTGTAAAAGTTCTTGACCCACGCTTCCGAACAACGTTCATAGGAAATCATAATAAACATAAAGTGTCTTGGATTAGAAACTATTAAAACTTTTTTTAAAAATATATTATTGGTATTTTGGATGATAGGCCTACTTGATTGGTGAGTCTAATAACATATCTCAAACACATTTCAGCTGTTTCATTAGTTAGTCCTCGCTCGAGTCTATTTGTTTCTGAGTATATGATTAAAAACAAAATAATATAGTTATAATAGCTATATTAGTCTAGTTTCTGTTTGGTGACCTTGTGGTCTAGGGGTAAGGTGTCAGACTTCTGTACTGGGGGTCCGGGGTTCAATCCTCGGTCCCGGTACGGATTTATCTGATTGCCAAACCCTTCCTTCACCTCTGACAAGATGTGTATTAATCACAGCTTTTGAATGTTGGGAATGCCAGGCCTCCACCGTGGTTCGGATTCCACGTTAAACTGTAGGTCCTCCATTTCATCTCACAATCACCCTACCATTACACATTAGCTTAAGTGCGTATAACCCGAACAGATAGTAATACTTGGTGATAATAATAATAAGATTTAGTCATCTTGAACATTTCACATCTAACAGTTAAACATTTAAACATGAATTGAAAATTATTTTTTGTAACTTAAAAAAATATTTTTTTTCCCTATAATTTTAAATATTTTTATGCTCCAATACCAGAACATTTTTTATACTTCAATTTTTTTTTCTAATTTTCAAATGGAGGCATCCAAAAGAAGAAAATGGACTCTTGTGCTGAAAAGTTGCTTGTTAAGGTCCACCATCTTTGACTGCATGATAGCTTTCTACCCACCATTTTATTTTCTTCGTAAAAGTCTAGTTTTTCTTATCACTGTGTCTTAATTACCATTTGCGTTGCACACTTTTATATTAATTACGCTGATATATTAGAGACGAGTACAGTTGAATTAAAGGAAGTATACCTTCATTTGTATAGAGGGAAAGTGGAAAACCATTAATCTGAAACCACCATTAGTACACCCGGTAGGCATTAAAAGCACCTATCTCTCCATTATCGGCAGTCCAGTCTGTTGTGAGTGACACCTTATACCATTTGACCACTGAAGCGAGTTTGAGATCTGGACAAATATTACATAAAATGTGAAGTCATAAGACTATATATTGTCTAGATCAGGGGTTCTTAACCTTCTTACGATTATAGACCCCTAATGGATCTTCCAATATGTCCTCGCACGACCTTTACAGACCGCATTCCTGAGATGACTCACCAGGGTTTCTACCATTCGGGAAAATCAGGGAAAACGGGAATTAGAAGTGATCGGGAAAAAACGGGAATATGTTGGGAATTTGGTAAATTATAACAAAAATCCGGGAAAATGTTGTTTTACTCAAAATATGAAATATAATAATCATTAAATCGGTGAATAATGTTATTCAAACTGTAGTTTCTGTTTGTTTGTAGCTGTGTAATATATTTTATAATTCCCAGTAAACAATGTTAATACAAATTTAAAAAAAATGTTTATTTAAATTTTAAAACTTATTATTAATAAAAAAATAGTAGAAAAATGAGGTGGGAGGGGGGGCGTTAGAAGGTTGTGACATACTTTTTTAGTCAGGAATTTCAGGAAATGATCAGGGGAAATCAGGGAAAAAGTACGGAATTTCATTGGTTAAGTTGAATGGACACCATGCTCACAGACTGGACTGCAAATGATGGGGACATCAAGGCTCGAATCAGGGTGGTCTTTTCTAAATTGTCTTCCACACAAATGTGGATACACTTACTCTAAATTCACCCTTCCTCAGCTCTGACACGTAAGGTTAATTACCAGTTGATATGTGTAGGCCTATCAGCAGACTAGTATTTATTTGTCAAAAGCGAGCCAAGAAGTATACGTCTAGTGGAATGCGACTGCTATGTTCTGGGGGTGAGAAGTGAGGTGAGCGATGTAGTGTTCGCCTGACGACTTATTAAATGGGCTCATTTTTTGTCCGCTCAGCTGGAACGTAATAATAGTTGGATGTATTCACACTGCCCTTACCCGGCGGGCAAAGTTTTCTGGGGACAGCACTGACATGTGGTTCACTATAGGAAGCAGTTGTGTAAATATTAAGTTGGTTTTGTGGGTAACAAGTACCAAAACCTTCCACAGGCCTGGTCAATTTGGGAGGCAACCCAAATTTCATATGGTTAAGCGACCTGAGGCTTCTGTTGATCCAGAAAGCGGTGGTTCACACACAGACCACAAACCATTTTCCCGCGCATGGAAAATTATATTTTACAGCAGCCAAAACTAGATCATAATTGGCACCTAGGCGTTTATTCATTTGCGAATTTTTTGACATTCAGAATACGGTTTTCCTGGCAATAACTGCACTAACCTAATAAACCTTGTCCAGCATACTTTTTTTTACTTTCTCATATAAAGAGAAAGTATTATAATGATGAAAAAATTGAACTCGAAATTATGAGGAATATTTACAATTCTGTCTGTTAGTTTTTCCCTGACCACAGTTTCATGGATTTTGTTCAAACTTATTATTACTATTAGCACCGCGTCTTACTACTCGTTCGGGCTATACGCACTTACACTAATGTGTAATGGTAGGGTGATTATGAGATGAAATGGAGGACCTACAGTCTTAACGTGGGATCCGAACCACGGTGGAGACCTGGCATTCCCCACATTCACAAGATGTCTTGTCAGAGGTGAAGGAAGGGTTTGGTAATCAGATAAATCTGTGCCGAGACCGAGGATTGAACCCCGGCCGCCAGCACAGAAGTCTGACACCTTACCCTTAGACCGCCAGGTCACCTACTTGTTCAAACTTCATATTTAGATTTTACAGGTCTATATCTACCCCGGAGTTGTTTTTTTGATTTTGACCCTTACCCTCAAATTAATGATAGTTTACTGATGAGAGATTTTTTTTGTATCCCAAACTTTTTAAATTGCCTTTGTTTAACATATAATACCTGATGTGTTCCGGTATTGAGATAAGTTTATATTTTTTGTAACAAAACTAAGTTATCCTGTAGATAAAATCTTGCACTGAATGATAGACAAATCCTTCTTGCTATAATTTTTGATAGTACGTTTTTTATATAACATTTTTTTATCTACATTATGACAAACTCATACATTAATTACTACAACAATTTTTGCAAATATTGCCTTCAAACTAATTTAACACAATTAAAACAAAATTGTCCTTCCATAACAATATGTGTAGACCTATTTGAAATTTTAATACTGAATGAAACACTTTATTAGTTGAAAAAAAGTTTTTTTAAACCTTTTTTTACAAACTACATACTTCAATGCTGTTGTTTGTGGTTTATTGGATCAATAACTCTTGGATAAAGGCTAAAGGTGCAATGAAATTGATTTATTGTAAATTAAGCATTAATTTTGGAACTATCTGGCTTAGTTGGGAGTGTTCACAACTACTGGCCCAAGGGTCCTGGGTTTGATTCCCAGCAGTGTTGAAAGATTTATTGTCGGTGCAGTGGTTTTCCCATACACAGGGATACATTTATGGCTGGTTTGTGTTCGTTCATTAGATTTTAAGTCATGTGCTTATATGGCCTGTATTCCCAGAAAGTGCACATTTAAAAATCTCAATAGTAATGTATTTTTACATTTTGACAGTCATATGTCTAGACATCAATCAACACTACAAAACCCCTCCTTCACCTCTGACAAGACATCTTGTGAATGTGGGGAACGCCAGGCCTCCACCGTGGTTCGGATTCCACGTTAAACTGTAGGTCCTCCAGTTCATCTCACAATCACCCTACCATTACACATTAGCGTAAGTGCGTATAACCCGAATGGGTAGTAAGACGTGGTGCTAATAATAATAATAATAACAATACAAACTAATGTGAACTTATTAAATAATTTCAAGAGTGACAAAATTGTCCTTCTGTAATGTTACATGTACTTGTTTTAATTTTGAAGAAAAAAACCCAATAAAGAATTAATTTTAACATATTTTTATAAACTACATACATCATCAACTATCCACAACAAATACCAACCTTCTGCAATATAAAGTGGAGGGGAATCATCATATTAAGTTTTCACAAGATTTGATCATGTCTTTATTTTGTCCTTTCGTAGCAAAAGATTGCTTTTTTTAGTTATTTATAATACAATGCAAAAAAATTTGCCCTCAAGCTGAGAAAAAGTATCACCTATCTTCTCTATGCTGAGTCTGTTTTTTGATTTCTGAATTGGATAGTTGCTTTAATAACCAAATAAACAGCTAAAAATTGTCCTTCCGTAACCCTCCCATTACTGTGGCTTTACCTCACTGGTGTATGGTGATTTAAATGTTTCAATATGATCTCACTGAAATCTTGACTTAGAGCGCTGTATCCAACAGCCTATATCTTTAGGATGATAATATAATTACATCCAGTTGCGGTATTAATAAAATAATATTTGTAATGTATATGGGGGCTCGAAAAGCTGAAGCATTCTAGGGGGGGGGGGAGACTCATTCCTTAAATATGTATAAAAACACGGCTTCTAACACTTATTACATGTATTAACACTTTAAGGCATTTCTTGAAATCTTATATGGCTGGAAATTGGTATTTAGCTGCAAAATACTGTTAAAACATTTAAAAAACAAGTTTTTTAATTATTATTTTGGAAGGGGGGGAGGACTGAGGCAGATAACTGGGGGCCCCACAAATGAAGCTCACCCAGGGCTCCATGTCTTTTGAGGACAACCCTGATCGACATCCCATTTCTTAGTCGGGTTAATTTTTTTATTGGTTAAAATTGATATAACTTTTTTAAATTTATTTATGTATTATGTATATAGATTCACCATATTAATTTGTTAAGGTAAGTTTAGTCATAAAATGTTGATATTTTGGAAGTAGAGAAATAAAATAAAAAATCAATAATATAGACAAGGACCTACTATCCTTAGGATGGTTTTTGGCATGAGGTTTATCATCACCTTTCCCAACCATACAGGTACATTTCCTCTTAACTGTCTTCCTCATCCCTACACCTTAGAATTAGCTGTCTATAATCCTTGCATAAAATGAACTATAAACATCATTTTTTGACCCACTCGGCATAAGACTTGCTGTTCAAAACCAATGCACAAACATTGTCTCAATTATTGTGCATGTGGTTGGTCAAATGGATAGCTAGGAGAAGAAAAGAGTTTATTAGTACACTGCTGTCCACCTCAAGCGGCTTCATTAAGCAGAATAAAGCCCACTAGCCGCCACTGAAAACCTGTAGGAATATTTTATAATATTATAAAATCAAAGACAGGTCTAGTCTAGTCCAGGCATAACAAATTGTCTGACCTTTTGACAAACCTTTTGACAAACCAACTTAAAATACAGTCAGATTATTTTTAGAAACCTAATAGTAATACATTATGTGAATAAATTTAAAAGCACTTCTATATAGTGTTGGTGAGTAACAGAGATTTAGAAAGAGTGGGCAAGATAGAGGTGGAACGAGGTTAACACAGACTATTTGCTCTATTGACTCGCCCTCCTGTCCTGAAAAATCAGCTGACAGCATTAGTGCGGCGATTTTACTGTAGCACATGTGTCGAAACAATCCTAGAGACGCAAAGCTCACTATTATGCTACCTTTGTGAAAATTTTAAGCTAAACAGGTGTAATTGAAGTGGTCGCAATTCAAATTGGAAGCTCTTATTAAAAAAAAGAGGACAAGGCATGCTAGAAATAAAGGAACTATGCCGTTTGGAAATTTGTAATAATTAGCGGAAATCTAGTATACTTTAGGTACATTGCTGGCACAATCTTTCTCTGGATTTGAGTATTACCGCTACTAGCAGTCTGTCAACCCCTCCTAGAGCAATCACTAATACATTCACAATCTTTTCTATCACAATGTTGATTAGCAGTTATAAACTCTTATTGTAAACTGTGTTTTGAGCGCAACAATAGAGTTTCTACTCCAAGAAGTGCTATGTTGCAAAGTATTCAAAATGAATGGTGTTGGAATGTAATCATTAGGATTTGATTGACTACTCTGGAATTTGCTGGTGATCTTGTCACAATAGATTAGAGTAGAGTGTGTGAGTGAGAGAAGAATAATTTTGGAAGGACAGGGGGAGAGGAAACATTTAATTAAACAGACACAGGTTGGAAACCGTTCTTGATGATGTTGATGATAACTTTTTTGAGAAATAAAATAATTCTATTTGTTAAAATATAGACTCCCAAAATGTTTCTGACATAAAATCTATCTATGTCATTTATGGTCAATATAAGAACATATAATTTGTTTGAAGGCTAAAAATTGCATTGGTGGGATTACATCTGAAAAATAGGCACATTCTTAGGACTATTTCTTCAAATGGGACTGTAGAACAAGTGAATAAAAGGAACATTGCATCTGCTTTGTTGTGCTGGCCCATTAATACTAGCACAGGGACTACATTTTCTCCTCTTAATGCTACGCTGGTAGTTTGTGTGTTGTGGGTTCTGTGAGAGGTGTGTTGAATGTGCACCATGCACAATATTGGTATGTGTGTGTGTTTATAAATGTGTCAAGAGCTGTATGTATACATGTTGTGCAACATTTGATAAATGTCAGCCGAATGTTGTGTATGTGTATTTTTGGTTTTTAAGTGTGTGTCTGGATGTACTGTATGTGTTGTGACATTGTACACTCCATTTACACGGTAAGGTAGCAAGATTACCTTGCATGGTTCCACTATGGTATAGTCTATAATTTAGGGCCATAGTGTAACTCGTCAAGGTAAGACTGTCTTCTTTCAAGATGAATGGAGTGTAGGCTGTATGCTCTGTAAGGTGTTTGTGTGTGTTGTGTATATGTTGTATGAGTGTTGTAGGCTGTGTCGTGTGTTGTAGATGCGGGTAGCTCAGAGGATCGACTCTTGTTGGATAGAGCCAAGTCTATGGCTCCTATGACAAAGGAGGAATGGGATAAAAGGCAGAATGTGGTGCGAAGAGTTGTGGATGAGGAGACAGGCCGCTCCAGGTAACATTTCCTCTTCGCTCACTTTGAAACACATTTTTTTCATACTACGTATCTTCAAATTTTCAGAAAAATCATGCCAAAAGTTAAGTCTTTTTTTAAATCCTGTGTGCGACACATTCACTTATCTTTGACAAGTACAAAACAGCATTATACAAGAAGAAAAAATCATTGGTTTATAATAGGTTTTTTTTTATCACAAGGCCAGCACACATCTTTTTAATATCTATTGCTCTTGGCAACAACATAATATGTTCATGCCACTTTGAAATTGTCCATTTATATAATTTAAATGCTCGTTGAAAATCAATTTCAAATTGTCCACATTTGATTTGCATTTAATTAAAATACAATAAATTTCCAATTAAGTTCAAATACACCACACACTAGTTATTAAATATCAAACATAAGTATTTAATTGTGGCAAAAAAACAATAGAGCTCAACATAGCTTCACACTTGAGAAGGCTTATCGTTAAATATAATAACTGTTATTTCTAAGCCAAAGCGGAATGGATTACCAAGTGTTGATTTGCGAACTTGGTTTGGTCACCCCTCGAACACAGTCGAGGAAACAATAGATACATACACACCCTTACTGGAGTTTCGCTATTCTTATTGAGCAAGGTTGAGTTCATTCCAAGCAAGATATTTTAAAACGACTCAACTTTCATCGTATTTGTTGTAAAGTATACAAGCTGGAGAGTAAGACTAGATTCCGAGAGAGTAGTGGTCCAAACACAATATTTCACGAACCAGTAATTCCACCCCCTAACATATTTAAAGATTGTTAACACCTAGACAATTTACAGACATTCAATTTCTTTATAATTTTCAGTCTGATTAAACACGTTTTGTGGGTTGGTTTATGGGACGTGGGTGGCGCCTGCTACCTAAACCAAGCTTTGTCAAAACTGGGGATTTACACTAAAAGACAATTTTTGTCTTTTCTCTAGTAAAATCATCTTTAAAGTGAATTGTTTAAAAAAATGCTTGCTTGATAGTGATGTTGTCACTTGGAACGACATGTAATGTTACTCGTGTTGAAGGGCTGTCTCAATGAGTGCAACCATTATAACCTGGAGGCTGTGTATTTTTGTTTGTGCCCAAGGAGCATAAAAAAAAACCATTCGCATTTGCTTAACTCAAATGGACAATAAGACATATAGCTGTATCTCAATATGGAATTTAAAACTATAATTTGGACTAAAGGATTTCAAAACAACCCTGCTGTGACACACTTACTATCTTAATCTATGTCATTAGTAACTTGAAAGTTCATTTCTACACTTTAAAAGTACACCACCTATCCCTATGTTGAGTTAGTTCTATCCAATCCCCCTCACTACACACTATACCTATATCGAGCTAGTTTTATATCCAGTCCAACTTATTAAACCCTATCCATAGCTTGAGCTAGTTCTATCCAGTCCACCTTATTAAACCCTAGCTGGGCTAGTTTTATCCAGTCCACTTCATTAAACCCTATCTCTTTCAGGTCTATTTTATAGAAAAATGTATCATCCTTGACTGCTAAGGAAGGGTTATCACTATTTAATTACGGTTAAAATATCTTATTAATGAATAAAATATTTTAAAGTTAAAAATGGTATTGCCTAAATGCTACTTCTATAAGCGAGAAATCTTACATCACACTCTTCTAAGATTGTACTACATAACTAAATCTCAAGTCCAGTAAGGTTAGTTAAACCTAGAATCTAAAGCTCAAAGCTGTGTTTGAACATAAAACCTTTGATATGAGAAAAATATATAACACTTGCCCTACAACATGAAATATTTAATTCACAAGTGATTGCATGAGAAACAACAAATCCAAAATGCCTTTTTTTACTCAGGGACCCATTTTACTGCCTTTTAACTGGGAAATTATCTAGCCTGCAATATTTGCTCGAGCCAGATATCATATTGAATTGTGATTTTTGGCATTATTCATTTGACAACAGCAAAATTATTAAAGTTTAAAAAATATATATATTTTTCAATTTTTCTTATAATTTTTAAAATATGATTAAAAATTTTCACAGGGGTGTGAAGTCCGATTTCAGTTTTTGTTGGTAAAAATGTTTCGGCTCAGACCTCAAAATAAACACTTTAAATATTATAACAATATTTTATACTTTTTTATTATTTAGGACCAAAATTTGTAATTTGGATTGACAAATTCATTTATACATAACTTCATAATATTGAAGAAGCTTCCCTTGAAGTTGTCTGTATTAGAGCATTTTACCCAAGTAAATTTGTTATTACTAATTAACATACTTTAGCCATTCCTTAAGGAGTCTGACAAAAGAAAAATAGAGAAGTCAGAGTCGAAAGCTTCATTCCCGGGTTTACTTCTTCTATATCCAACCTTCCCAAATCCTAACCCATTAGCGTAATTATTACTTAAGCGTATAACCCAAATGGTTAGTAGGACGCGTTGTTAAGTATTATTATTATTATTACAGTTATTAACATGGTACCGACGGCTTTGCTTCTCGTCTGAGGGAAATTGTTCAATCGATTTTTATTGCTCGGAACAAATTTGTCGACTTGAGCTGGGTTTGGACCTGCGGGCATCAAGTCCTGAGAAAAGCACTTTACCCCAAGATCACCCGAGGTTGACAAGCATTAATAAAATCTTGCTTGAGGCACACTAACTTATTATTGCAATTTGATAAAGTTAATATTTCATATTTACACTTAAACATGGCCTCATGTTTTTCTGTACAATATTTAAATACATACCTAATCACGCTACTCCCTTTCAGGGTAGGCAAGAAACTGAATATAGCTCAAAAAACAACTTCATACTTAAATCCATCCTCACTAACTTTCTCCACACTTCCCCATCCTTGAATACTTTCTTAGCTTCAACAACATCCATACACCAAGTCATACGTGCTCTCTTATTCTTAAAACTGTTAATTTTTCTCTTTTTCAAATATTAATCTACAACATTTAGCCACATCTTACATGGCCTACCTATTCCTTTTGATCCACACACTTTACCTTCATATATTTGTTTCATCACGATCCATACTCATCCTTTCAATACACCCAAACCACCATAAGACACTTCTTTCACATTGACAAATTGGATTCCCTTTCAAACCACACTCCTTTAGCACCCATTTATTACTGACTGTCCATTCGGATTTTTCCACTTTCATTTCTTATATATCTCATTCCAACCACATTTACCTTGCTCTTGTGTTTCTCCTGACAAACCCACACTTCACATCCATACAACAACATTGGCATTAACACACTTTCATATACTGTAATTTTTGCCTCTTTTGATACTATTTAATCCTTTACAATATAATCCACATACATCCATTTACTCTACGAGATGCATTCACCCATCTCTCGATTTCACCATCCATCCTTCCATTTTTACAGAACATTCTGCCTAGATACACAGAGTCATTCACTTGTTCTATCATTTTTCCATTTATACTTAGTTGACTATTTCATGATCCGTCCTGTTCAAAAATCAATACCTTGGTTTTAGAGACATTTATACAAAGATACATTCTGTTTCTCGCCACACTCAAACGATTTAATGCAATCTGCTAGTCAGTTTCATTCTCAACTATTAATACGGCATCATCTGCACATAACAGCACTATCACATTCACATTGTCCATTTGTACACCAACCACGTCCTCACAAACATTCCTCATACACTTATCCATGAAAACACAACCTTTTATAATACCCTGTTCAATGTCAACCCATTCGCTCAAAGCTCTATCCACCCTAACACATGCTTTACTTCAGTCATATATCACCATAATTGCATTTACTAACCATGCTTATTTGTTCAAGGTAACATATCTGTGAAAAGTAAGAACAACTAATAATAGTTATAATATTCGTTTTAAAATTAATTCTCAATTGTTGTATAATTTGAGAAAATTAATCAAAATAATTTGAGTATCCAGTGACATGGAAAACAGGGAAAGGTCAGGAAATTTACTCAAATTTTTGGAATTTTACATATACGTTTTAAAAAAAGGGACTCTTTTATTTACAATAGTAATAAGTAAAATTTTCAGTTAATAAACACCGCACAGATTTTTTTTTACCACATTTATCACAATTGGTATAATCTCATTTATTGGGGTCAAAATGTGATTTTCGTGTCATCTTTCCACCCTTCTGTCGCTCATCTTCAGCCAAAGAATTATTGTTATGTGCGTGCGTGAGATTTTGCTTAGGTTGTAGAAAGAAGAAACAACAAAATAATTTGTCTTGCAACAATTTTCAACTTTATGGGTGTAAAGTGATTTTTTAATGGCTCACTATGATCTCACTGATATCTAACTGGATAATGTTTTGTTGATAAAATATTGTTTGTAATATATATTTTATATAATATATATTAAGGGTGACCTGGTGGTCTATGGGTAAGGTGTCAGACTTCTGTACTGGGGGTCCAAGGTTCAAACCTTGGTCCCGGCACAGATTTACCTGATTTACCAAACCCTTCCTTCCCCTCTGACCTCTGTAGGTCCTCCATTTCATCTCACAATCACCCTATCATTCCACATTAGCGTAAGTGCATATAACCCAAACGGGTAGTAAGACGTGGTGCTAATAATAATAATAATAATTATTATTATTATATAAATTAGTGGCTGGAAAAACTGGAGAGGTCATAGAATTTTAAAATATATATTTTTGACTGGAATTTTCACTAACCTGGTCATGACTAATCATATAAGTGAAATATATAATGGCTCTCTAAATTGTTTTCACTTAGTGTAATTTCTTTCAGGTTAATTAAGGGTGACGGAGAAGTTCTGGAAGAAATTGTGAGTAAGAAACAACATCGAGAAATCAATCGTCTTGCCACTAAAGGAGATGGAAAATTCTTTCAGAAAACTATAACGTCAAGCAAGAAATAAACTTTTGTTAGTTATTGAATGTGTGAGGTATTATTATGTGCAAGTACATCTTTTAAAGTACCCTGTGCATTTTCACTAAATGGATGATCCAACAATACACATAGTTTCCCCCTTGAAAACCTAATATGTATCTCTTTGTTCATTTTAAAATACCTTTTCTAGACTTTTATTTGCCAGTTAAGTAAGTTTCAAAATATATTACTCCAAATTTGAAATGAAATATTTTTTTTCCTAATTTTTTTTTACCTTTGTGACTTTTAATTAAATTGACATTGAATAAATATAGAATCTCAACAGCGTTTAGGGAGGCAATTTTTTATTGTAATTTTTCAAGACTTATGCTTATTCAGATTTTAATTTTTGATGCAGTGTCTTAATTTGTTTGTTCTTTGCTATCTTTGTAAACATTAACCATCTACACGAATAGGCCTACCTTATTTGTAACTTCTAAAGAATAATATGTTGATATTTGAGGTGTTTTATTCCTCAGACATTGTTGAATCTCATCTGAATGTTTCAAGAGGGAGGCATATTGTTCATTTTTCATAAGATTGATTTTTGTCTAGTTTTTAGTTTGATAATACTTTTTCTCCATTAGTTGGGTTTTTAATAACTTGGTAAATAGTTATGACCTACATTATATACAATACATAAACACAGGTTTTTATTTGTAGTATCTTATTCCACATTGTTGACTCACTATAGAGTTTGTACTGCATTTCTTTCAAGTTTAGTGTTCATGTAGCTGTTATTTTGTTATTGCTAGTTTAGAATGGGTTATTCTCCACTAGTTTTGTAAATAATATCAAAATAAAGGTTTAAAACATGTTTAGGTAGGTATATGTTAAGGGTGCCACTGAAAGAGAAATATCATCACACTGCAACCACTAAAATGATCATCTTAGAATTTTCTGTTGTTACCTTTAAAAAAATTTTTGTTTGTCCAAGCAAGATTTCTGATAGTTTGTTTTTATACCAGAACTTCAAATATTTTGCGTGAAATGCCACTGAAAAGAAGCTAATTTCACCTTCAAATAAATCATTTTTATAAAACTTTAAAAGAAAGTCTAATCTAGTATGGAAATATTGATACCGTTCACCTCCATTTTAGTGGAAACCATATTTTAAAATAACGTGTGAAACACGTCTGTTGGTGGTCCCCTTAAATTAAATACATGTTTATTTCTAAGTATTTTTTCTCATACATTGTTGCTTGTCATCAGAGTTTAAGGGAATGGAGGGAGGGGGAGGGGGCGGTAAGGAAGTAGCATGTTTCATTTTGCAAGTTGATATAAGCTTACCATGGGAACTTATATGGTCTCATAATTATGTTTTTTATTTGCTATCTTCATAACAATTATTCATCTACACTTATGCCAAATTATAAATAATGCACAAGCTTTTAGTAAAAGTATCAAATTTCTCAGAAATTGTTAAATTTCATCAGAGGGCTTGGGGAGAAAAATGGGTTCAGTTTATTTTTTACATTATTTATGTTTATCTAGTTGTTCATTTGCTAGTGTTTTTTTCAATTTAGTTTGTTCTTTGGTTAGTTGCTAAATCTGTACTATAAAATATATATAACCTAATAATAAACAATATCCAGGCTGAATAAAGTGAAAAATGAAAACCTGGACACAAGTAATTAGAAAATTAACTTTATTTAATACCAAATGGCTAATACGAATAATATAACAGAATTAATTACATATAAGTAATGTATATTAAAGTTACCTTAATCATTTATACATTTCTCCAAACATTTATTCAGAATTTTCTGGATAAAACCATTCATTGTTTCTTTTGTGGTACTAAGAATGTCCCATTTGAGCAAATTATTGATGGGACTCTACACCCCGCCTCCCCCCCCTTTTCGCTCCACCCCACCCCCCGGTTTCACCATCCTTGGCTTTGTAAATTTTTACCATATAAAGCTATACAACATTCATAAAGTAAACCATTAGTCATCATTATTTACCAATTTCAAGATGATGAATGCTTATAGTTATAGTTTTGCCAATCTTATTTTTAATTTGTTTGCTATTTTCTACCTTGGGAAATATTTATCAGCTACAAGTATACAGTATTGTAATATAAGTTTTTTGGTTTAGTTGTTTAATTTTTTGCAAGCTTTTTGCTTTTATAGTTACTATTTCTTAATTTTTTAAATTGAAAAATGATACCTGGACACAGGAATCGAACCCGAGAACTTTAACTTAGTACACCAATACTCTGCCACTGAGCTATCTAGGACTCGTCCTGCGACCAAGGTCATTTTCCGAATATTATATTTAGATGCGGCTACAACCATAACTAACACATTTAATCGGTTAGCTATTTAAACCATCATGATATGCACACTTGTACATTTGTCACAGTATCATTGGTAGCATAAAGCTCTTTCAAGTCGAAGGAGGCTGCGTTATCTGATAGCTCGTCATCTTAATTGATCTCACACATATAACTTAAAATAGTTATGCACGTCCATCACAGACTACCTTAAAATATAATTGAAGAATGGGAAGACTTCTGGAGAGCTCAGTGGTTAGAGCATTGGCATACTAAGTCAAAGGTCCTGGGTTCAATCCCTGTGTCTAGGTGTCAATTTTCAATTTAAAATAAATGATATTTAGATGTAGCTAACCATAACTAACAAATATAATAGCTTAGCTATTTAAACCATTAGTTTTTAATCATTTTACTCCATACCAGCTGATACATATTTATCATCTACTTGTATACAACACATGTTATCATATACATCATTTTATTTGAATTATTCAATTTTTCAGAATTTGAAATCTCATTAATGCTTATAGAGAAAAGTTCATTTTTCATTTACTGTAAATGAGTGTTTATTTAGTTGTTGATTCACTAATTTGGTTTTTCATGTAATTTAGTCTATTCTTTATCAGTAAAATTAATATTAACTTTTTGGGTATAATATTCATATCTACAGATTTTTAATTAATGCAGGGTTTTCTCAGCTATTGGTGATTATTATCAAAGTTTTTCATGGGTAAAATGTTATATCTTAATTTTCATTTCTTATCAGATTTATGTTCATTTAGTTTTTAATTTACTATTATTTTTCCCCAATTATTTGTTCTTTGGTAATTTATAGATATTAGCCACCTTTAAATAATATGCTATAAACATAACCATTTAATAGTACATATACAGGTTATTATTTGTGTTATCTTAAAAGCCTATGCTTCATTTATTGGTGGATGAGTGTTATCTAGTTAATGATTTGCTTATATGGTTCCTGAACTAGTTTGTTCTTTGCTAGCTTGGTAAATATTTATCAGCTACAGGTATACAACATATTCAGCCATATACAAGGCGTTATTTCAAATATTTTATTTCTGGGACACTTTGATACCTCATTACTGTGTTTCAAGAGAAAACTATTACTCTGCATTTATTGGACACTTTGTGTTTATCTAGGTTTTTTTTTAGTTTTCTAATGCTGTTTGTTAAATAAATTGTTCATTGTTATATTGGTAAATCTTAAACACCTATAGATATACAACAACCATATAGCTACATGTTTTATCAGTTTTTAGTTTTATATTTGTGTTTTTTAGTTTTTAAAATATTAACCCGTTCCAGGCAGGGTGGAATTCACCCACAAGGGGCCCCTAGGCTCAATGCATGCTGGCCTCATGCCATGTTTTCAATGAGCTCTTTTCTTTACAATGTTTTCTGGCCTTTGTTAAACAATGATACTGAATTGATTTATTATTTGGTAAATCAGTGTAAAAGTTGAACAATACAATGTTGTTTCTACAACATCACAAATAATTATTCAATACCCCATTTGGGGTCAAATCCACTATTTTACAAATCTTCATTTTGTCTATGAATCTAAAATTTAAATCCGAATCTTTTGGAAAAAATAATGAACATAAAAAGGAATTAGAAATACAATAAAATAATAGAAAATGAAATTAGTAACTTAATGTTGACATTTTTTCTATAATGCATTTATACATTCAGTTAAGTGTTTGGTTACTGGTTTGGCGTCTGGTTGTTTAGTTTTTCCTAAAATGGTTTGAGGCTGGTTGTTTAGTTTTTCCTAAAATGGTTTGAGGCTGGACCACGCAATAAGCAATACTAGAGTGCAAAAACAAATTCCAAATCAGTTTTTTTTAATCTTTAATTTTTCCAAATTTCCAAATTTTGAATATTCTTGAGGATTCTAGGGTACAATTCCTGCTTATTATTTACTATTGCTAATTTGTATTATAAGTATTAACTAGGCATACATCGGTTGAGGTGCCCCTTGGCCCACATATACTGTGAAATCAGTCCTTCCTTTCTTAAGGTGTACCATATACATACTCATAAAATAAACTATAGATAGGTTTTTAATCTCTAATAAATTTCTGATTTTCATCAGAGAGTTTCAGGGATAAGATTAATGTTTAATTTCATATGAGATTAATCTTTATATAGTTATAAATCTGTTTTTTAATAGTTTGTATACTGCCAATTTGGAAAATACCTACAGTCGGCAGGTATATGGTACACACAAACATTTGATGTATGTACAAATATATGTACAGATATATGTAGAGGATTTTATTTAAAATCATCATAAAAAATAAAGGGGAAAGCTATATGCTTCATTTCTATCATAAGAAATCTGTATATAATTTTTAATTTGCTAACGCTTCTTTATCTAATAGTTTGTTTTATGCTAGCTTTATTGATAATAAGCATACATAACCAACTAGGGTTTCCCAAACTTTTTATACAATGAATCATCAATCTTCCAAAAATATAAAGTGTATTATGGAAAATCATGTCATTTATTATTATTTTATTTTAGTTAAGTTGAAACAATAATTTAATTATACTATTAAAACTACCTTATGCCTTAAATTTACAACAAATAAAATTTCAACAGGTTTTTTTTTAGTTTTTTTTAGTTAAATTCAAATTTTAATACGTTTACATGATATAAAATAACATATTTACATTGAATAATTTACTAAAATATTTTACAATTACTAGCAAACAGAAATTGTTAAATCATATTTGAATTTCAGTGAAAAGGTGTATGCTTTATTTCTCTCAAGCTTAATAAGCTTCATATGTTTTTTTTACCAGCTTGGTAAATATTGATTATCAGCAAGTATGCAAAATATAACTTTAAAATAATGTCAAGGATTTTAGGTTGTTTTTATTGCCTCATTTCTTACAAGATGAATCTGTATATAGTTTTTAATTTGCCATTACTATTTCTCATTTTTTTTTTCTTTGTTAACTAAATAAATATAGACCTTCTTCTACAAGTATAAAATTTAATAAACACTTAACAGGTGTTTATCTCCCCATAACTGGATTCAGAGAGTCTAATGAAAAAAAAGGCGTATCCTTAATTTCTTCTAAAATTTATGTCCATAAAGTGTGAAATGTCCCAACGCAGTTTAAATGATTTTATATTTTGTTTGATAATTATTTGTTGTTTACAAGTCACATGTAACTAAATGATAAATCATTCAGTTATTTAAGTATTTTATTTCTCAGACATTAATGAATCTTGCCAGAGAACTTGAAGGGGAAGTTATATGCATATTTTTTTGCAAAATGAATGTGTATCTAGATTTTTATTAGCTAATGTTTGTCCTCAATTAGTTTGTTCTTTGTAACTCCATAAATATATATTATCTACAGCAGGGGTCTTCAACATTCTAAGGTCCTAGGACCAAAGTTTCTGTCTCTTATTGGTCGCTGGCCGCACTACTACACTGACAATATTAGGATTGATGACTTAATAAATTATTATTATTTTGGCGTTCCGAGAGTCTCAGGGATGATGAGCCAACACTCCTGGCTCAGTTTTAACACATGAAAATAGTTCTCTCTCCCTTGACTACTAGAGTAGTCATTTGCCAGTTCAAGGTAAATTTGTATAAAAACGTAATATTTTTCTTTGCATATAAAGCAAAAATAATTAATAAACTAATTTAAAATATGTATTTATTTTATTAATTAGCCCTAACTATGTAAAATATAAATTTGTATTTGTCATTTTTTCTCTTAACTAATTTTATATTTTGCATGGACCGGCGGACCGCAAAAAAATTAGTGCAGGCCGCAAGTTGAAGACCCCTAATCTATAGGTATACCAACTATAGTAAATGGGGTTTTTGTTTGTGTGAAGTGTTTTTTTCTCTTTACATTTTTTGAGCTCATTAGAGTATTTCTGGAAGAAACTTTATGCTTCATATTTTGCAAAATATAATTGTATTAATCATTAATTTGATATTGTTTCTCAGTAAAACATCATTTGATACAGATTCATAAATATTAATCATGTTCAAGTATAAAATGAATGCCATATAATACATTATTTGCATGTTTTTATTTGACCTACTTATTTCTAAGACATTGTTGAATCTTATCAGTGTATTTCAAGAGGAAAGTTCATCCAACATTTATTTTAGGATGGAAGTTCATCCAACATTTATTTCAAGATGGAAGTTCATCCAACATTTATTTCAAGTTGGAAGTTCATTTAACATTTATTTTAGGATGAAAGTTCATCTGACATTTATTTTAGGATGGAAGTTCATCCAACATTTATTTTAGGATGGAAGTTCATCCAACATTTATTTTAGGATGGAAGTTCATCCAACATTTATTTTAGGATGGAAGTTCATCCAACATTTATTTTAGGATGGAAGTTCATCCAACATTTATTTTAGGATGGAAGTTCATCCAACATTTGTTTTAGGATAGAAGTTCATCCAACATTTGTTTTAGGATGGAAGTACATCCAACATTTATTTTAGGATGGACATTTATCCAACATTTATTTTAGGATGGACGTTTATCCAACATTTATTTTAGGATGGAAGTTCATCCAACATTTATTTCAATATGGAAGTTCATTTAACATTTATTTTGTTTTGTATATGCTTATTGCTTATGTTATTTCTCATTTAATTCATTATTTTTTGTTAGTTTGGTAACATAACCACCAGCTACAGGTATACAACATACGTACCCATAAATAAGTCTAATTTTAAGTGTTTTATTTCTTAGCCTTTTTGAGTTGCATTAGTGTTCTCCAAGAGAAAAGTTCATGCTTCATGTATTTCAGTACTATTGTTTTTATTTGCTAATGCTTATTTTTTATTGACACTTCTTTGCTAGCCTGATAAATATGTATAAGCTACACTAATATGGCATATGTAACCCATATATAAGTTTGTATGTGAATTATTTTGTTTCTCAAATATTTTTGAATTTCATCAAACCATTTCAGAAGCAAAGTGTCATACAATATTAATGTGTACTTAGTTGGGAAATTTTGTAATAGTTATTTCAATCTGTGCCAGATTTATAAATCATAGTTCTTTAGGTATGCCATATAAATATCAACATAATAAACCATATGTAGGTTTTTATTTGAATTATTTTACTTCTCATACATTTTTTAATAGTATGTTGTTTCACTAGGAATGTTTGTATGTCATTTATTACAAAATTAATTTCTATATAGTTTCTAGTTTTATAATTTGTGTTTGAGTAATTTTGTTCTTCTCAAGCTTCATAAATATTAATTATATACAAGTATATCATACATACCAAGAGTCATATAAAGTGTTTTTTGCCTCAGATATTGTTGAACACATTAAATGTGCTTCAAGAGAGAGAGGTATGGTTATTTTCTCACAAGACTCATCTATTTGTCAATTTGTTGTTCATATCTAGTTTAAAAAAAAAAAATACTAACTATTTTAAGATATCCAATATATATAAAACCAATAATAAAGCTCTAGGGTAAAGACCACTATAAAATACTATTAAAATCAAGTTTAATATGAATTAAAGTTTATATAATATGTTTTTAAAGCAAGAAACAGTTTTATTGAGCATAAAGTAGCTGTTTAATTAAAATATCTCAAATATATATTGTATATATTATTTAAAAATATTAAAAGTTTATTTTAGACACTAATCGGATATAATAGTATAAAGGAATAACACCAATATTCCGACCAATAATTTATACATTCAAGGGCTAGGGATGAGAAAGGTGGTTTTAGAGGAAGAGAAAACCGTGAAAAATCACATATGGAAAATCAACCCTTAATGGACCTAACCAAGATTTGAACCTTGACCTTTCCATCAACAGCAATCCATTCAATTGCAAGCAGGTTGGTCAAATGCTTTTCATCCAAAGGGCCAAATCTGATTATCAATTTACACCGATGGCCCATCAACTTGATATAGCCCTACAAACAACAATTAATAATTGTATTTTTGGTTGGTAGAATCTTTCGAATTATACTGCCAAATTTTTATTATAAATCTCCCAAAAAGGTTTTATGAAATTTGCACACACACACATTTTCACAAAACAAATTAGGCTTTTCGAATAATTGCTATCATTACCTTTTATTGGATTTAATAACTATTTCACATCTCCCTAATTCTCCTCCAGGATACTGTGAGGGCCACATTCAGTGAACACGGGGTCATATTTGGCCCTTGGGCCGCCAGTTGGACCACACTGCCTTAGACCGTCTTGGAAAACTGAAAATACTACATATACTTTGAATAAATAATGTAGTAAAAGAGTAAAATAATTATAATAAGGGAAAAAAATTGAATGATTAAATTTAAATCAATTTTAAAATCAAACAATAAAAACCATATTTAATATAGTCTTATCCATAAGTTGTTTCAAAGATATTGGAAATGAATTTACCTTGTTACATGAGTAATTAATTGTATTTGACATTCACTATAAAACCATTTACATATTTTTTATCCACTAATGTCGAAGGTATTATTTGTCAAGCTTTTATAACCATTTGAATGCATTTCTCGTAGACATATCAAAATAAATATTCATGTTTAAAATAAACAGCACCTACAATATAATTTCTTCAATTGAATGCCATTTATTTGATTTATTTAAAAATTATTAATACAGAACTTATAAACTTTAATTCATTTCGTCATTGTTCATAAAAACATTGAACCCACTATAATATTTTCAAAAAATCTATTTTGAAGTTATGCTAGTTCACAGATCCAACAACATATTATATTATTTAATTTATTGAGAGCTTTGCACACTTTTATCAATTACTTGTCAACCATTGAGGTCTTTACCCTTTCGACTTTTATTTCATGCACTTTGTTCATATCATCAGGTAAAATTTATAATCTATTTCTAGCAAGTGTAATTTAACCTATTTTTATGCTTTTTCTTGGCTAGCCTGATAAATTTTACCACAAACAAATTTATGTTTAAAACATATTTTATAAATGCTGATTTTTATCTTATATTTTTAATGAGTGGAATTTAAATGAATATTTGTCTATTCTCACCATATTTTCATTAGGAAAATTTGTGCTTTAGTCTTTATAAAGGACTTTAATCAAATATTTTATTCTTTAAGAATAATAGTTCTGGTGTTATTAATACTTTCTTATGTGCCATCCCTAAAATTAAACTGAATTTTGATGAATAAGTTTGATAAAATTTGTTATTTTAATCACAACCTTACTAAGATTAGTCATAAGGGATCTATCTAATGTCTGAAAACAAATACATTATTTTACATTTTTTAGTTGTGAAATTATAAACATCATTTATTCACTACGACCTACAAAATTTAAACATTCATTCTCTCAATAATAGGCTTAGCATTTATAATGAAGGTTAGATTTCACGTAGAAAAGAGACTAAAATTTAAAAAATAAATTTAAAAAAACTACACCACAAATATTTTACATCACAATATTACAATAATTCTCTTAATAATGTATACTGGATTGAACCACCTGTTTTGAGTGTTCATAATATCAAAATAGTTACTTAAGTCAAATATGTTATTGAAATGTTTATCTTACTTTGTGAATTATAGATTAAAATTCCTTATAAAAAGTGTTATTAATTATTTCTACACGTCAACCAATTGTCATGTCTATTTGCGTTCAAGGGAAAAAACTAAGAAAATCAAGCTTCCTTTAGAGGAAATTCACTGGATTAGCGTAAAAGTTAGGGGGATCATCTAGGAAAAAATTATGACTAATTCCATTCATTCTGCGGTTATATAAATGACAGAAAAAAAAACCCAAATAATTATTTGGTATTTTTTGTTTTCTGTGAGTTCTGTTTCCCTTTAAGCACCCTAATAATTATAATTATAAGGGTGCTTAAAGGGAAATAAGCTGTTAAATTTAATAAAGTGAGTTATTATAGTGAATGTAAAATGTTTTCTATGAAAGGTCAATTGTAAATGCCATCCAGAAGAAATGATATAGTGTCTACAAACTTTCAGAGTTTAATAAGATAGTAAACATGATCCATCACAAAAGAACACAAGGTAAATATATTCATGCAGACAGTCCATGTAGGCGTTGCTTTCCTACACCTATTGGAGACAACCTTTTCTTAGACTAAAAATATTTTTGGAAGCCTTAATTGAGCTTAGCATTCTTTCTGCGCTGAAAGGTGTTGTGTGGATTAACTATTTATTTAGCTTAGCATTCCTGCTGCGCTGAAAGTTGTTGTGTGGGTTAGTAATAGTTTAATATGTTTTTATTATTGTTTATTTTCTTAACTATTTATTAATAACCCCACCAATCTTATAATATTTAGACCTTCCTCCCGGGCCTCCACCATGGCTCGGATCCCCCGTTAAACTGTAGGTCCTTCATTTCATCTTACAATCACCCTACCATTACACATTAGCGTAAGTGCGTATAACCCGAACGGGTAGTAAGACGCGGTGCTAATAATAATAAGCCTTCCTCCCTCTCTTACCCCACTCACATGATTTAGGAAAATTGAATTATCTGAACTTTTTTTAAATTATGTCTAGATGGGTTTTCTTTAACAGAGATAAACTCTGCAATAGCCAATTCATATACAGGATGATTCAAAAGATTAAATCAAAACTAAAGGAACATATAGAGGGTCTCGGGTAAAACAACTTTTAAGTAGGAAGCCATTTCCTCTGAAATCATTTTAAGTCAGGCGAGGCTGTTGAAGGTGAGGACGTCTGATACTATTTAATCGAAATGAGCATCTGTTTAGAAAGTCCTGAACATTTAAAGAAAAGTGTGCTGGTGCTCCTTCATGTTGCACCCACATTTTCAATAAGGGGCACATCTTGTAACAGCTTTAGCACAATTTCTTTCAGGAAGATTCTTTAAACGTGTCCAATAAATGTAGGGGAAATAGGTAAGGTCCCATCACATTATTGCTGATGATATCCACCCATACATTCACAGCAAACCTCTCTTTGTTGAGCAATGGTAGCGTTGGGGCTCTCTTTAGCCCAAACATGGTTGTTATGGCAATTGAAGAAGCCATTTTTGGTGAATGATGCTTCATCCGTGAACAGTATTCTTCAAAAATGGGGCTTGTTCAGACAACGCTGCAAAATCCACTGATGGTGTCTACCCTCGGAGCAAGTTATAACTATACTCACAATCAGGGCTGTTGAGTTGGAGTCTTGAGTCTGTAAGAAATGTACCGACTTCGGCTTCACAATAAAAACTTGTAGTATTATAACAATATGTGATACATTTATAATTTTACACTTTTTCTTATATCCAAAATCTGTAATTTGGATGGACAAATTTATTCAAATATAAATTCACAATGACAAAAAATCTTCTCAAGAAGTAATTTGTATCGGAAAATCTTACTGCAGTAAATTTATTATTGCTAATTATTATACATTATTCATCTATGAAGAAATTGCACAGTTGAAAAATAGAATCTTCCGAGTCGAAGGCTTGGCGCAATAACTCCACAGCCATGATTAGATTGATAGTTAATGTTATTGCCTGTAAACTACTAACCCCAAAAGAGACGATGGTAAAGAGGGTTGTAAAGTAGAGCACCAAGACGTGTTGTAGACATTTTGAAATCGTACATTATTTGATAAGTATTTTGATATTTTTCAAGTAGTTTTCACCAAAATGTAGGCGGAAGCAAATTATAAAGTAAAATTTTAATTTTAAAGGTTTTAAAAAAAATTCAACAAAGCTTTACCTTAAAATTTTTAATTTTGAGATTTAAGTAAACTGTTAGAAACCTATATCTAGTGTTCTATCAAATAAAGATTTGTCTCTACAAAAATTTTAACATAATGCGAGATTGTTCTATTGGTCTTATCAACATTTATATTTCTACTAGAAAGTATCCACCACAATATCCCCTCAGTAAGGAAGAGAGAAAAGGAAGTAGATAATCTCAGCCCTATTTTAGGGGCACTCACTGTTTACGCCCAATCGTCTAAAAAAATATATTATTTTAAGTTTGTCAGCATTTAAATTGACCTCTTGAGGGCCATTGGTACACAACTTGTGAATGTGTGGAATGCAAGGCCTCCGCCGTGGTTCGGATCCCACGTTAAACTGTAGGTCCTCCATTTCATCTCACAATCATTCTACCAGATGCGGTGCTAATAATAACAATAATAGTTATAGGTAAAACTTAACATTGAAACATGGATCATGATTAAATAGTCTTCCATCCTATCATGTTCACCAATCCCTCTCTTACTCCACCCCTTGATATTTATGAATTGAATTGAGGGATAAAGTATTTTGTGTTGAGACCAGTACATCTCAACATGTAGTTTTTAAGCACATTACTATAACCTACATTACTTGATTTGCAAGCTTATTTGAAAAAAAAAAAATATTTAGAAGATTTGTGAGAATTAAATTTTTTTTAAATAAAAAAATTTAATAGGTTCTCCATATTTACAAACACATTATATTTTATCTTATTAACCCTGAAAACATTTAATAAATTAGAAATACATGTTGATAGCTGTTGTTGGCTTACATCAGACCTTTGGATTTATAAATAATCTAATGCTGGGATCCATCCAAACAAAGATTTAAATTTTAGATATAATAGTGCTACCCAGGGCCATTAATTAGTGTGGTGTTTTGGGTGCAGTTGCATAGTCGTCACTCAAAGCATTAATATGGATAGAAAAAACTATAAAATAAGGGGAGATCGAGGGGGCATGGAATAGTTGTGAAAAATTTGCATTTCCACAAGAAACAGCCTTTCTTGAATCAAACCAAGGTCTTTAAACAATCGTTATGTTAAAATTCTCTACTCATGCATCCTTGTCGGTTGTTTTGTCAAAAATGTGGACAGATTATACCTGTTTGAATTGTCTCCAGGAATACCTAAGCACCCTTTCCAGTCCCTGGTGTGTCCAAGGGTAGAAGTTATACTTGTCATTATGTCCCTGCACGCAGGCTCGGATTGACACTTTTGAGGGCCCTGTGCCAAATAGAGCTTGGGTACCTTAAAAGTTAGTTCTCCAATGAATCTTACATATACCATATAAATGGATAGTTATATTTAGACACAAACATTACGGAATCATGGTGAGTATCATGAGTTTTGTTATTAACATATTTATTATTAGTAATACTATAGTAACTTTTGAACTATACAGTTTCTTTTTATACTGAGTAGATAATAGTTCTGTAAATTAATAGCTAATAATATAATAATACTGGATATTATATAATTATAGACTATTTCAGTATAATTGCATTTTATGTAGTCCACCATCTGCAGATACAATAGTATTAGTACTATATAGTAAAAAGAATATTATTATTTAAAAATTTCTTTGCTTTTTTCTCACATCACATTTAGTTAGTTCTTCATTATCAATAATTTTATTATTTTACCTCAGAAATTATTATCAAAAGAAAATCAATGTTTATTTTTCTGAAAAATGTCTGTTTGCAAATAGTTTTTCCGGTTTGCCAAAGGAAAAGGTTGTATTAATTTTTAAGCACGTATTGTTAGGCTCTACATAATACCAGGCTACCAGTGCCCTTTGATTAGGGAATTTATAGATTAGTTTGGGATATATTTTACGAAAAAATATTGTAATATAATATAAAATAAATATGACAAGTCAAAGTGATTTATTTGCCAGGTGGGCCTTGTGCGTGACACACTTGGCACATGCATTATCTAGGCCTGCCTGCACACTGCTATTGTAGTGTTTGACTGTCATCTCTTTTATTTCAAATTAAAAGAAAAGTGTTTTGATTTTAAAACCAGTATTCAATTCAATTATGGCCAATATAATGTGGTACTAAACCCAATTTCTAGGATATCTATAAATAGTTGTACTCTGACCCTAAGGATTGCGTACCATTAGAATATTCTGAAGCACTATTTGGAAACAGCACTGAATATATATTTAAAAATAATAATTTAGGAATGCTCATGAAGACTTAATTTAGAAATTAAAATAGCTTTATTAAAAGCCAAAGCTGAGGACTAGGGTAGTTGCATCAGCTCTTTAAGGAAATTAAAAAAACATTTCCAGAAATAAAAGTTTTTTTTTCCCCCACTATCCCTCTGTACAGATTCATGTACATTTACTTTAAAATTATATATAACGTTCTCATTCTGACGTTATTAGGGCAAATTTGCAGTTATTCCTAATCCTGTAATAAGAGATAAATCACCAAATACTGCAATTTAATTGATTCAATTCAATGAAAACAATTCAAAGAATGTCATCAAAAGAAGCCAATGAGGCATGAGAGAAGCCCTATCCTCTTTTCAACTTGCTAGAGTATCTTAAGAATTGGCTGAAAATGGTAAATTATTTGTTTATTTGAGAATGTTCTTATAAAATGTCATTGTTCATGGTTAAATTATTTCGATTTGAAAGAAAATATTTTATATAACATCCTTTTTATACAAGATGATTTTTTTTTAATTGGATCACTTGGGGCCAGTAAAATGTCATTCTTAGAACATTGCAAAGGATGTAAGAACAGGTGTAGTTACGTGTGATATATATGAATTTAGAACTTAGTAGGATTTACCTTTAAGTATCCGGTCAGTCTCAAACTGATATTCATCAAACACACCTAGGGTGTCAGTGGGCTGAGGGGATTATCATTACACAGGCTACAATTTACCCTGGTCTACCATTCCATTAAATGTTCTACAAGTAAAGAGCAACAAAAAATTATATTCATAGATGTGGAAGAAATTAATCGATGTCCAGACGTCGGAAAGAGCCATCTATTCCAAACATGTCGTGAGGCTTTGGTGCCTGATCTGTTGGTCTTCTGGATTCATCCACCCTTAATTGCTCCTCTTCCTTCAACCATGAAGAAAAATCTGTCTCCAATTGTTTTCGGTGCTTATCTGTTACAACACAAAACATTCTCTAAATGGCCAACATTTAAAATCCATACAGTCCCCGGACAATTTATAATCCACTCCTCAGAAAATTGGGACAAGACTACATTTCCCTTTATTTGTTATAGTTTTTAATAACATGTGCATTACAATTCAACACTTTTAAGTCAAATACTAAGTATTAATTAAAAACATTGTTGTCTTAAAATATAATTGTAGTTATATTGTTTAAATGAGAGTGGCCAGGAAACTGCAGATTTGAACGCAATAAGAAATGTAGTGGAACTTTTAAAATGATTAATTTTCAAGGAATAAATAATTAATAAGATACATCTATTAGAAAAAATAAAATGGCAATGTTACCACAACCAACATATTTTAGACGAGATGGTTATTAGAGGTATCGAGAGTAATACTCGCAGACTTAATTTGAATATTAAAGCAAAGGGAGGACTAGCAAAATTTTATTATTTTAACAATATAATTACAAGTGAAAGACTAACTAAATATTAATATTTAAATAACATAATTGCAATACTGTTTTAAGGCAACAATATTTTTAATTACTTAGTATTTGTTTGGTGACAAATTGTTTAATTGTAGTGCATATTATGTTGTTATATAAATATAATATTGAAAATTAAGTATTTTTACCATTTTAAATGGGGTTGGCTAATCAATTTTCAAAGACTGTATAAGAAAAAAAATCAACAAATGTAAATGGTGTACACTCCGTCGAGATTGAAAGGTAGCAACTTATAATTCACTGAGCCCGCGAGGTATGATATACCTCCACATATGACTGCAGAATAGTTTGCCTAGTTACGCCCAAGGCCTAAGTTAGAGAAGGCCTTAAGTCCTTAAATTATCTCTTGACTGTTGGGAAGGAGGGATGGGGGAGGGGTTATGTATTTTAGGGATGCCCGAATGGTTTGATTTACTAAATTAATTTTACTTTATTGTTCTGATAGTGATAAAATTAATAATTAACACTTATATACTAAGTTAATGAATTGATTTCTCTCATTAACAGACGGGCTGGTATTTGTTTTAGCTATTAAAAATTTAACCACGTTAAACGTTATCTGGGCACTGTTGCCCACATTGATTGGTTTTACATGGTAACATAAAGCAAGTATCCCCCTTTCCAAAATATTCATTACTGTTTATAGCCAATTATAAATTTATTAATGATTAATTATTATATTCCACACATGTAACATAAATAACAGATTAACTCTAAAATGTTTTTTACTTTATTTGTAAGAAGCTGAGTTTAAAAAAAACTTC
Organism: Timema shepardi; assembly: GCA_902151425.1. Taxonomy (NCBI): domain Eukaryota; kingdom Metazoa; phylum Arthropoda; class Insecta; order Phasmatodea; family Timematidae; genus Timema; species Timema shepardi. The sequence continues at coordinate 2,982 of CABFVX010004526.1, read as the reverse complement.
TGTAATTTAAGGGTCCCAATCCTAATTTAAAATATTTTATATTATTTACGGGTGGACAAAAGATAAATTATAGCTAAAAAAAATACCAGCCCGTCTGTTAATGAGAGCAATCAAAATTCATTAACTTAGTATGTAAGTATTAATTATTGATTTCATCATTATCAGAACAATAAAGTAAAATTAATTTAGTAAATCAAACCATTCGGACATCGCTAAAATACATAGCCCCTCCCCCATCCCTCCTTCTTAAAAGTCAAGAAATAATTTAATGACTTAAGGCCTTCTCTAACTTAGGCCTTGGGCGTAACTAGGCAAACTATTCTGCAGTCATATGTGGAGGTATATCATACCTCGCGGGCTCAGTGAATTATAAGTTGCTACCTTTCAATCTCGACGGAGTGTACATAGCTGTAACAATAACAAAGGTATTATTATATCACAAATTGACCCTCTTTAAAATCTTTGTTGTTGAATTTCCTTGATTAACAATATTCATATTATAAATTAATGTATTTTTATTTAATTTTAACTTTGCATATTATCTATTATTGATGTGAATTTCCTTGATTAACAATATTCATATTATAAATTAATGTATTTTTATTTAATTTTAACTTTGCATATTATCTATTATTGATATATTATTTTATTTGTCATTTTGTGGTAAAGGGGTTTGAATATTCACAACCCCCTGAATACGGCCATAATTTGTGTCATATCTACTATTTATATATTTGAGATATTTAACGTGCACTTGCTGAACTGAATGATTATATCAGCACGCAATAATTTCTACGAGCGAGAGCAAAAGGGATCATCAATTTTTGTCGGGAAAGATACTTTCCCATACCTTCTAGGGTTCTTATATAGGCCACAATTGACATGGGATCGATGGCATTGCTTCCCCTCAGAAGGAATTTGTGCTACGGATATTTATCGCTCAAGAAAAATCCGTTGATCCCAGCCGGGTTTGAACCCACGAACATCAGGTCCCGAGTCAAGAAATTTACCCCAAGACCACCAGGGTCGAATATATCTACCAATTTTAGCAACATAGATTAATTTGTTAGTTTGAGTTAACTCGGTGAAAATAGTGTACGCTATATTTCTGTCTATATAGAGAAACATATTCGGTTAGGTAAGTTAGCCTAACACAAATAAGTAAGACTTAGTGATTCATTAGATTTCCGAGAAGTGAAGATACAAAAGTCTTCAACAAATTTTGATAGCTAAAGTACACAAGAGAATCTTAAAAGGTTCTTCAAAAGGCTATAATGTATTATTTTTAAAAATCAACTATTTGTCTGTGAAGTTCTTTAATTAAACTGGTACATTTTTTTAATGTGTCCTAGTGTATAAAACAAGGGTCAGGGATTTGCTAATCTAAGTGAATGTCTCACTCGAGAAGTAGTGTGCTGTGATATGTTTTTGAACTCACCGTTGAGTTGGATCATAGAGCCTGCTTTGCCTCCATACTCTTCAGGCAGCATTTCAAGAGGAAGGAAAGGCTCAAGGCTCTCAACAGGTCCATGGATATGCAACTGAAAAAAAAACTTTCACTACTCAGTAGTTTTTAGAAATGAATCTTTGCTAACCAATGAAAGTACCTCCTTAGATTGAAAACTATTCTAATTCCTGGTTGGAGTATTTTTTTTAGTATTTAGCACCGCGTCTTACTACCTGTTCGGTTTATACGCTTTAAGTACTAATTACGCTTAATGGATTAGGAATTGGGAAGGTTGAATTAGAGGAAGTGAACCCGCATTTGCGTGGCGAGAGAGGGGAAAACCATTTAGGAAAACCACCCCTAGTTCACCCGACCGAGATCCGAACTTTGATCTCCCCGTCCTCAGCGGTCGAGCTCAACACGACAAGTGCGTTAGCCAACTACGCCACCGAGGCGGGTAATCCTGGTTGGACTATTGATGGTTTGACGAAAAAAAAGGTTGTTATCCCTCGCTGCGGCTTTGGCGGTAACTGGTTGATGTCACGATGGCAACGTTGTGTTCTGAACCGTGTGGGTAGGGGTAGTAAAAATGTCGGCGAGGTTGTTCCGGCAACGTTAGTCGTGGTGGAAAAGAAGGATGTCCTGAGGTGGGGTGGTAGGATGCTGGTACTGGCAACGGCAATCGCGGTGGAAGTAGGATAGAGTCCCAGCAACATGAGTCTCGGGGGAGGTAGAATAGAGTCCCAGCAACGTTAGTCGCGGTGGAACAGAAGGATGTCCCAAGGTGGGGTGGTAGGATATAGTCCCGGCAACATGAGTCGCGGTGGGAGGTAGGATAGAGTCTCGGCAACGTGAGTCTCGGGGGGAGGTAGAATAGAGTCCCGGCAACGTTAGTCGTGGTGGAACAGAAGGATGTCCCAAGGTGGGGTGGTAGGGTGCTGGTACCAGTAACGGCAATCGCGGTGGGAGGTAGGATAGAGTCACGGTGGGAGGTAGGATAGAGTCCCAGCAACTTGAGTCGCGGGGGAAGGTAGGATATAGTCCCGGCAATATGAGTCGCGGTGGGAGGTAGGATAGAGTCTCGGCAACGTGAGGCGCGGTGGGAGGTAGGATAGAGTCCCGGCAACGCGAGTCGCGGTGGGAGGTAAAGGATGACGGAGGAAGGAGAGGGTGTTCAGACAAAATTCCTCTTTATAAATACAACAATTTATTAGATCTTTCAAACGGTGCACCCAGGTTGGGTAGCCACTCTCTAACTGGCCTCTGACCGAGGAACCACCGTGCTAAATACCCTCCACTGCTGCCTGGCCTTGTCCAATGGGATAAAAGGGAGCTTCCCATTGGTGCGGTAAAACGTGAGCGTTAGTGGCCGCCAAGTGAGCCAATAGAAAAAGGAGTTCTCATGGGCGCTGAGTACAGTAAGGTAATAATAATCATTCCCGAGGTCAAGAGTCACGAAAGTGACTCTATTCTCGAACACAAATATAGCCCTGTCGCAGGCAGACCTGGTTTGGCATTACGGTCAAGTCAGTACA
>CABFVX010004525.1:32558-64129 GCA_902151425.1 Timema shepardi | reverse complement strand
GTGTAAGTTTCTAAATGTTAGCTATCAATAGGCCTATTTGAATATCTGCCTTAATTTACTGTAAAAAAGAGCTTATAGAAGCATATTCCTATAATATTGATATAGCAATCATGCCTCTCACTCTATGCCCCCAAAAACCCCCCCGAAATTTTCGCCTGGCTACGGCCTTGGTCCCTATTATTACAGAATACAAATTTGTACACAATTCTACTCTGCGAAGCCAAATGGTCCAAAAGAGTACTTTCAATAAACTTTTTATCCAAATATTTAATATTTCAACATTGTTCTGTATTAGGAACTTCTCTTAACTCCATTAATATTTAGTGAGAAATGATCCAAGTGCGATAGTGTTCGTGTAGATTCTGGATTTCTATCTATCCCAGAGCTGACGGACGTGTGATACAAGGTCATTAAGAGTCCAGTCGACCATCTATTTGGGTCTGAAGCTTATCCGAAGTGTAAGAGAATCACATAATCTTCTCCAAGGTCTTGACTCGAAACTAGTTTCGTTAAGAGAGAGAGAGAGATGCTGTTTAAACTATATAGTGACGTCAGCCTTCTTTTATAGCCTTTATTGCTTACAAGCTGTCACTTTGATGAGTCTGATAATGTGATACAGCAGACTTCTGCTGGCAACGCCCGAAAAATTGACCCTGGCATGTGTTTTATTTTAAGGCAAACGCTGACATAGTTTTTTAAAGTTATTTTATTGTTTTAACTTATGAGAAATTTCGTGTATTCTATTTATCCATGAGTTCAACAATCTCTTTACTGTGTTAATTAATATATTCTAATATATTTTTAATTAGTTTATAACCCGCTTCGGCGGTCGAATGGTCTAAGGCTTGTGTTAGACTTGTCTGCTGATTATTTTTTTTAGCATCGCGTCTTACCACCCATTCGGGTTATACCCTTATGTACTAATAACGCTAATGGTTTAGAGATTAGGAAGGTTATATTTATAGGAAGTGTACCCGCATTTGCGTGGATGGAAAGCGGAATACCATTTTGGAAATACCACTCTCATTACACCCGACCGAGATTTGAATCTCGTTCTCCCCGTCATAGGCAGTCTAGTCCACTGCGAGAGTAGTGCGTTACACCAGATGGCCACCGAAGAGGGTCTTCTAATGATGGGGAGATCGGGGTTCAAATACCGGTCGGGTATACTGAAGGTAGTTTATTTCCAAAATAGTTTTCCACTTTCCATCCAGGCAAATGTGGGTACACTTCCTATTACCATAACCTTACTAATCCCTAAAACCATTAACGTAATTAGTACATAAGCGTATAACCTGAACGGGTAGTAAGACGCGGTGCTTAAAAAAATGTAAACCAAATTACCTGGATAAATAATTGGGTAAATAGGGTTGATAGTGTTGTCCTGAGCTGAGCTAGTTATAAGCCATGTTCCGAATTAACCGTGTGTTTAAAAATTGGAGCGTTTAAGTATCTTCGAAACATAAACTACCTCATAACTCGCCGTCCATGCCCGCCTAATCGAGGGGAAAACTGATAGTAGGCAGAAAATGCAAGGCCTATTCTTCACTAGCGGTTAAAACTCTACCAACCGTGCCTTTGGATGAAACCCTTGTTATCAAGTAAAAAAAAACAAGTTTTCGTCTAGACCTCTGGAGGCGTTAAGTGCACCCAACGGTAGAAAGGCGAATCAAACTACACCAGGCGTTGACAGACAGTTGAGCCTCAATGTCGCAACAAGTCTTTCAGCAGGAATAATAAATATTCTTCCTCAAGATGGTATCATGTTATGCAATATTTTCATTCACTAAACCAAGTAGTTCATCAAATGAAACCACATACATTCTATAGTACAAAAAATAACTTCTATGATTACATTCTATGATTCATAAACATAATATTAAACTGTCCTGTTAAGATAAGGTTCGATAATGTGGGGTGAGTCCACCAACGTCTCTTTTGACGAGTTTTTATTTTATTTCAAGAATCAATAGCCTTTTGATATCTGTTTAACAGTCGCGTTTTGAAAGTCAGGTGTAGATTAAAGAGTTTCAGGGGCAGTCAACTAGCGGCAAAACTGCCGCGTTTTCAACCGCTAGTGTAGAATCAGCCTACGTAGTCTTGGCGCGCGTGCTAGAAGCGCGAAAATTTGGTCGCGCCAAACGTTCGCGTGTTCAATAAAGAGAAAGAGAGAAATAGAGGGTGACATCGTTCTTGGCCAAGGTCCAGCTCTCATCCCGACACTTTAGATGAGATGTTCTAACCTATATGACCTCGATCCTTACTCTCTCTCTCTCTCTTTCAGAAACCATTTGGGTTCAAAGAACTCGCGCTCTTCCCAAGTTCGTGGAGACCGCGTCGACGGGGTTAAAGGTTTCACGCTAAATAATAACGAAAACGAAAATCAGCTACGCAACATCAATCATTGTGAGAACCGATGTAGCGGAACGTCCAATGGTTCGAATTATTTTTATCCTCGGGCGGAAAAGAATGCTGGACTTAGGGTAAAAAAAAACAACACAAAAACATTACGAGCGTTCATGTTACGTCATGTAATAGTGTTGGCTTGTGTTCAGAAGTGAGTAGCAACAAAAACTACTTGGCCAGAGAGAAAGAAAAAGAACAACAGCATTACGTGTCTTGGCAGATATTTTTAAAAATTAGGTCATAAAATTATAGTCTTGCACTTTTGAATCGTAGCAAAATTGACCCGTCTTCTTATGTATCAGGGAAAAAAATACCCATTAAAAAACCATGTATGATTGTGTGTGTATTAATAGATTTTGAGCTACGGTAATCGATATTAATTCGACGAAACTTGGAAGACACGTGGTCGTCTTTGAGTTGGATTTGTATTTATTAGAGATGGGTTGAATGATGAGTTACATACCCTGTAATCATCACAAGACATTGTTAGGATAATCAAGTATCGTGGATTACGGTGGTCAGGAGATGCAGCAGGAATAGGAGAAGTTATAACCTTGTTCAGAGTATTGCCTGGTATACCCAATGGTAAGAGACCATTGGGAAGACCTAGACGGAGATGGGAGGATAACGTTAGAATGGACCTGAAATAGATAGGGTGCAATGAGGTGGACTGGATAGAACTAGCTCAAGATAGGGATAGGGTGTACTTAGGTGGACTGGGTAGAGTTAGCTCAAGATAGGGACAAGGTGTAATGAGGTGGACTGGGTAAAACACGCTCAATAGAGGGATAGTGTGAACTTAGGTGGACTGGGTAGAGTTAGCTCAATATAGGGACAAGGTGTAATGAGGTGGACTGGGTAGAGCTAGCTCAATATAGGGATAGGGTGCAATGAGGTGGACTGGTTAGAGCTAGCTCAAGGTAGTATTATTAGGTGACGTACTAGTTAAAGTGATAGTATTTAATATTTGGTTAAAAAAAGTTGTTTTAGGCTTGGCACAGCTAATAATTGTCATTTTGTTTGTCATGTTTATTACGTTAATAACAACCAAGATGATACTTTTTTTTGTTAAATAAATTATATTTTTGTTAAATAAATTATATGTTAAATATATTATATTTATTTTGTCCTTTTGTTGACTTTCTTACTCTGCCAACTACACAAGTCTATATACGTATTTTTAACAATTGCTTAAAACTTTTATTTGAAGTCAATTTTTTTATAATTATATCACTCAAGATATTATTTTGAGATTTTTAAAAATCTCGAATCTCTCGAACACTTTAGGATTCGGAGTATTCGAAGATTAGAGGATTCTAACGTCACATCCTTAATATTTGCTTAGCGGTGACCTGGTGGTATAGGGGTAAGGTGTCAGACTTCTATGCTGGTGGCCGGGGTTCAATCCTCGGTCCCGGCATAGATTTATTTGATTACCAAACCCTTCCTTCACCTCTGACAAGACATCTTGTGAATGTGAGGAATGCCAGGCCTCCACCGTGGTTCGGATTCCACGTTAAACTATAATTCCTTCATTTCACCTCACAATCACCCTACCATTACACATTAGCGTAAGTGCGTATAACCCGAACGGGTAGTAAGACGCGGTGCTAATAATAATAATAATAATAATAATAATAATAATAATAATAATATTTGCTTAGGTCCACTATTTTAGAAGCAGATTTGTAACCATTTAAATTAACGATATTAGCTACAGTTATGTATCGCCCGAACGAGTTTACGGGCGTATGCTATCCTTGGGGTTAAAAAATTAAAACAGAGATTTTAGTTACACTTATAAAGGTTGTCAAGCCTTTATTTTGGTTTGTATACTCAATAAATAGAGTAAAACTGGGAATGACATAAATAAAATCAAACATTACTATTTTCAATTAAAGAACAAAGAAATCTAACCAATTTATTTGTTATTAATTTATTACAAAGTCTAGAATACACTTTTCATAAGAAGGGCCTTAGAAAATACAAACATATTTTTTATGCCAACATTGATAGTATTTTATTTTACTATCTCATAGTTTCTAGCTTCAGATCCAGATGTCCCTAGTTCGATCCCCGGCGCTTAAACAATGTATCTGTGAAGCAGTGGGTCTGCAACGGGGTCGAATTCAGCCTCGTGAGGACAAATTAGGAACTATTTGATTAAATAAATAGCAGATATGGTTTAGAAAACTTATATTAACGGTCGTAGTACTCGTTGTGCTGACTACATGACACCCTCTATCGGAAAAGGTTGGTGCTATCATCGCTAACGGCTGTGGCCGCGTGGTCGGTATAGCTCGCGTGCGAGTTTTTTTTATATAGGTATTGATAATACCTATCAGAAGCAGCAGCTGTAGATAAGATGACTTGACCTATGAATACGTGAAAGTAGATCTAGTAAATTTTCTGGCTATAAGATAAGGTTCTTCCTATAAACATTTGACTATAAGTTACTTACACTTCAGTTTGGCTTATATAGCCTCACGCTAAAAACCTTGTATACCCCGTGTTCGTTTCTTCTCTGGCAATATTTCAAACACCAAGTGTTCCTTTATACTGTTTAAAGCAATATTATACATCCTAGAATGTTAAACTTTTAGTAGTCATAAATAAAGCCCATCTGGATGATCCTTCATTACAAGACCCGCTAGTTTATTAGAGTTAAAAATTCTTGCAATGTGAACAGACCTGGTTTTATTGCTAAAAGAAATTGTCTTTTTTTTTTGGTCTTTAGCTGGTTTTCTATTTCAAACAAGAGTAGAAATTACAACGTCCTAAATAAATGGTAAAGGGCAGAGTGGAGTAAAGCCTTCTTTAATAAAGAGACCCTCCTCGGTGGCGTAGTTGGCTAACGCGCTTGTCGTGTTGAGCTCAACTGCTGAGGACGGGGATATCGAGGTTCGAATCTCGGTCGGGTGAAATGGGGGTGGTTTTTCCTCAATGGTTTTCCACTCTCCCTCCACGCAAATGCGGGTTCACTTCCTCTAATGCAACCTTCCCAAATCCTAATCCATTAGAGTAATTAGTACTTAAAGCGTATAACCCGAACGGGTAGTAAGACGTGGTGCTAAATAAATATATTTAATAAAGAGTGGTCGACCTCGGTGGTTTTAAGGTAAAGTGCTTGTCTCATGACTATGTTCATGGGTTCAAACCCAGCCGGAGTCACCGGATTTTGCTTGAGCGATAAAAATTCGTAGCACAACTTCCTTTGGAGGGGAAGTAAAACCGTCGGTCCTATGTGGATTGTGGTATGTAAAAGAACCCTGGTGGGTATGAGAAAATACCTTTCCCGGTAAAATTGTATGCTCTTCTACTTTCGCTAAAAATTTTTTTAAAAAAATCCCGTGTGCTGCTATAATTAGTTGGTTTGGAAAGTGCACGTTAAATAACCCCAAAAAATGAGTGGGTGTTGTGCTAAACTGTAACAAACAACCTGATTACATAATTTCTAAACATTATGGATAACAATTTATTTTTATAACCGAACAGATTAAAATATTCACCTTCTTATATTATTTACATATAATTATTGGTTCACCTAATAAATGAAATAAATGAAACTTTAAAAAATACTTATACATTGTAAGTATTGAAGGAGTTAATTACTATACAAAAACCAACTCTTCTTTTGACCCAATTCATTTTGATTTTTTTATTAAATGGTTATTTTTTGTTATTAAAATTAGAATCTGTTGAGTTTTTTTTCAACCGCAAGACTAAAACTATATTTTGCTAAGACTTGAAATATTTTATAAAATGCAAATGGTTTAATTTTTTTTAGCACCATGTCTTACTACCTGTTCAGATTATACGCAAATGTGCTAATTACGCTAGTGGGTTAAGGATGAGGAAGGTTAGATTTAGAGGAAGTGTACCCGCATTTGCGTGGAGAAAGTGTGAAAAACCATTTGGGGGAACCTCCATACCAAGAATATATATATATATATATATATATATATATATATGGTTTAATTATTCTTGGGTGACCTGGTGGTCTAGGGGTAAGGTGTCAGACTTCTATGCTGGCGTCCGGGGTTCGATCCCCGGTCCCGGCAAAGATTTATCTGATTACCAAACCCTTCCTTCACCTCTGACAAGACATCTTGTGAATGTGAGGAATGCCAGGTCTCCACCGTGGTTCGGATTCCACGTTAAACTGTAGGTCCTCCATTTCATCTCACTATCACCCTACCATTACACATTAGCGAAAGTGCGTATAACCCGAACGGGTAGTAAGACGCGGTGCTAATAATAATAATAATTATTATTATTCTTATCTTAGTAAAACATACAATTTTTTTAAAACTATTTAAAAAACATTTAAAATAAAATAACGTGTGTTAAAGTGTATTTTGAAATTCTTATTTCATCAAAACATTCAGGGTGTTTCAATAAAGATTGTTACAATCCACAGTGGGGCGCCTCCCTCCCCTTAAAAAAAACACACAGATATTAAAACCTATTATTTTATTTAACAAAGACCTGCTTCAGTGGCCAAATGGTTTAAGGCGTCATCCTCATGTTAGACTGGCCTGCTGACGACAAAAAGATCGTGGTTCGAAATACGGTCGGATTACTGAAAGTTGCTTTTCCTAAATGGTTTACCACTCTCTTTCAATGCTTTTAAAAATCTTGTCTAAGTAGGCTATTTTTCAAAATATAATTAATCTAAAAATAATTCAATTTAATATTTAAAAGTGTGAAAATATAAGGTTACTTATTTCCATGTGATGATTGGGAACAGAACGGTGTAAAAAGTTTTCGCAGTCCACTAAAAAAAAAAAACATTCAAGAAATAAATATAGAATTTTCTTTAATCAGTATCACTGTTACTCAATATCTTGGTCATGTGGCTTTATTTCCTCCCTTTTTTCTTTCTTATTCTCACCCCTTAATTTTCCCCTCCCGCTTTGCTTAACCCTTTCCTACTTTTTTCCCTTAATTTTTTAGTCACAAATATTGTCAGATTCTCCCCAAGTTACCAATAGATGCTCCAATAGTTTTATGTATACAGTATATATTACTCATTCCATAATAAGTCCAAATAATAGTTTAGAATTCACCTCGGTGGCCGCATGGTCTAACGGCTACTCTCACAGTAGACTGGACTGCCGATGACGGGGAGATCGAGGTTCAAATCTCGGTCGGATGTACCGAGTTTTCCAAACTGTGTTTCCACTCTCTCCCTCTACGAAAACGTTGATACACTTTTTCTAAATTCAACCTTCTTAACCCCTAACACATTACTCAAATGCAATGCTAATAAATCAAAGATCAGCAAAAATTGAATAAAACCCCAAAAAAACTCAATGAAAACTACTGGGCTTTGCTTTTCTTTTTTAAAAAACAAACATATTTTTAAGCCCTGGTTTAAATTGATGTTTTATCATATAAATTCTCATTTTTCTAGTAGAGTTGATTCTTTGATCCTTTTCAATACTAAATCAAGGACACAATAATTCTGACGCAGAGCTACGCTTTGTAAACTCTAATTATATTTCCTTGAAACCCATTAATATCTTAAATCATAATTATCACTTCAAGGGGAAGGGGAGGAAACTATAATTAAGTTAAATATGTTAGTAACTGTTAAAACAAAAACACTTTCTTTTGATGGAATTAATAAAATATCAGTAGAAAAGTTTAATTTTCTACTGAAAGTGAGTTCAACAGATATTGAATAACTGTCATAAACATTCTGTAATTGGAACTTTTTTTTTATTTCTTTTAATAAAAAAAATAGTATCTGTTAAAATGCCAGAAAAACAAATATTTAAAAACGGTTGAGATAACCGAATGTAAAGAACTAAACATATCTATTGAAGCGATATTCTATTTATTCTCTCCAAAAATATTCTTTCTTCTTCTTTGAATCCACCCCAACTTAACTAAGATAATCCAGTGATTTTCGAGTTTATTTATAGGTTTTTAGGTTGTATCAAAATTATAATCCATCCGGAAAAGGAAGCATGTAATGAGCGCACAAGCGTCGTCAGCCCAGAATGCACCTTGAGCTAGACCATTTTAAACAACCCTGTCATTACGAAGAAAATGTGATTGTGATTGCGATTGCTCTATCATTTTATATATTATTATTATCATCATCACCGCGTCTTACAACCCGTTCGTGTTATACGCACTTACGCTAATGTGTAATGGTAGGGTGATTGTGAGATGAAATGGAGGACCTACAGTTTAAAGTGGAATCCGAACCACGGTGGAGGCCTGGCATTCCTCACATTCACAAGATGTATTGTCAGAGATGAAGGAAGGGTTTGGCATTTTATATACAATCTTTGAAGGAACATAGATATATAAATAAAATAGACTACACTTAAATAAGTGGTAGTTTCAAAATAATATATATTATTTTTAGCACCGCATTTTACTACCTGTTCGGGTTACACGCTTTAAGTATTAATTACGCTAATGGATTAGGAATCGAGAAGGTTGAATTAGAGGAAGTGAACCCGCATTTGCGTGGAGTGAGAGTTGAAAACCATTTAGGAACCACCACCCCCATCCCAGTTCACCCGACCGTGATTCGAACCTCGATCTCCCCGTCCTCAGCAGTCTAGCTTAACATATATTAATGTGTAATGGTAGGGTGATTGTGAGATGAAGTGGAGGACCTACAGCTTAACTTGGAATCCGAACCACGGTGTAGGCCTGGCATTCCACACATTCACAAGTTGTGAATAATACACGTCTTGTCAGAGGTGAAGGAAGGGTTTGGCAATCAGATAAAACCTGTGCTGGGACCGAGGATTAATCCCCGGAGCCCCAGCACAGAAGTCTGACACCTTACCCCTGGACCACCAGGTCACCTATAATATATGTTATTTGTCTACGAACTATTTATAACATAATTTAAATCAAGGCGTCGACATAGTCTGGTCTGGTTTTCCGGTTATGTGTATTCAAGGCGTTTTTTATCAAGTGGTTTTCCCACTCTCTTTATCCACAAATGCGGGTACATGTAAGTTAAATTATACATTCCTCATTTGTGAAAATATACTGATATCCCGAACTGGTAATAATACCCAGTGTACATTTTTTTAAAGGTGACTTGTTCTCTTTTCTAAAATATTTGTTTACCTTATACAATTGGAATAACTAAAGTTACTTAGTATTCTAAATACATATTTAATATATCTCTATTAGTAATTTGTGTTTTAAACGTGATGATTAGCTCATTTATACATTTATTTTAAATATTAACCTTTTATTTGAATCTAGAACCACGTCATATATATTTGGGATTAACTTTTTAAGGAAAAATTGAATCGTTAATAATCTAAACCCCCTTTTATAATTTTGAAGGGTGGATTTGAGCTGCATTTAAAATGTGCTAGGAACGAATGACAAATGACAAACGTCTCTTCGAGCTTAGCTTATCATTTATTCATATATTTTTTTTTACCAAACCAACATTCGCTGACGTGAACAAATAAAAACATTTCTATAGAGCTAGTATTTATTTTTAAAACACATGTTCACTTTAACATTGTCATTTAGCGTTATTATAGTAACTTTATTTCATGAAAATAATTCAAATGTTACATTAAAAAAATGATGAAACTTACTTTCAATATAGGATACATCTTTACCCAATTTATGTTTCAATGCTTTGCTCTTATAAAGTTTGGGATGGGTTTCCATGGGCCCAGATTTGACCCCATGCACCACTTTTTTTTTGGTCTTAGCATCTTATTACTTGTTCGTGCTATACTCCTGCACTAATTATGTTAATATGCTAGGGATAAGAAGATATCTCCTTCTCTTAAACTTATTTTCATTACTTAATGTTTAAGCTATTATGAACTGCATATTACTACTCGTCTTGGATATCCGCTTATCTACACTAATGGGGCAAGAATGAAGAAGGTTGAATTTAAAGGAGATATACCCGCGATTACGAGGAAATAGAGGTAAACGCCATAAATGCAAAGCCACCCTCAATGCACCCAACCAAGCCACCCTCAATGCACCCAACCAGGATTTGAACCCCGATATCCTCGTTGACAGTACAGTATGCTGCAATAGCTACGCGTTAAACCATCTGTCCATTATTCAAACCCCAAAGTCCCAGTCTCATACAAACCAGATCATATTAGGTTGAAATTGAAGCCTTAGCCTGCGTGCTCACCAATTCAGATTTAATCATTTTATGACCCGCCTCGGTGGCGTAGTTAGTTAACAAGCTAGTTTCGTGTTGAGCTAGACTGCCTAGGACAGGGGGAGAGAGGTTAAAAACTCGTTCGGCTGTACTGTGGTGTTTTTCCTTAAACGGTTTTTTTCTCTACCTCCACGCAAACGCGGGCTCACTTCACTCTAAATTTAACTTTCCCAATTCCTAACCCATTAGCGTAATTAGTACTTAAGCGTATAACCCAAATGAGTAATAAGACGCAGCGCTAAACAAAAAAATAACTTTATGATACTCTCCTGGATTAACCAAATTTATAAACCTTAGGCTTAAAGCAACTGTTTGCTTTAAGTTTTCATGTTAAATATCTTAATCTAAACCGGATAATTAAATACAGTATAGTTTAAACTCTTGGTCTATAAACCTACTTTCTACAGTCTTTTGTTCTCAGTCCAAAACCAAGAGGTAAAACAAAATATAAAACCCGCCTGTTTTTTTTTAATCTTGAAAGGTGCTTTCTTGATATTTATGGAGTCGGTGAGAATTAGCATGTTCAAAGAATGGGGCGGTAAGTAACTTTCTCACCTAATCTCGGAGCGAGGGAACATGAATATTTTAAGGTAAAATGGAAGGAGACACGAGAAAAGGTCAGTATGTTTTTGAAGTTTTTATATCAACACACTTTTTTTTTAGCCAAAATAAATCAAACAACACTCTAGTAGAAATATATAGTTGAGTTTTCTTCATATGAGGATATTAACAGTTGAATATCTGTCATGAGTATAGCGACTTTATATCTAACAATCTTTTTTAAATTAAGAGAAAAGGTTGTCATTAAATTCCAGGACAACTTTGACAGATATTCAACAACTGTTAATATCCTCATATGAATAAAATTCAACTCTTAATGTTTCTACTGGTGCAATATTTGATTTATTTTGGCCAAACAAAGTTTTGCTATAAAACTTCCAAAAACACTGGCCTTTTCTCTCGTCCTCTTCTACCCCACCTTAAATGGTTAGACATTTAAAAAAAATCTCCTTTTGAAGATTTTTTTTGAACCATGTTTAGGGTAAATGTATATTTACAATAATATAGTAGGGATTAGGAATGTGCCATTTATATTAAATAGAGAAGAGAGAGTGAGAAACTATTGAAGAAAAAGACTTCCTCAATACATCCGACCGGGATTTGAGCCCCAATCTCCCCATTACTGACAAAACAAGGCCATACGAACGTAGTTGACTCCTTAACCACGTGCCCACCAATACTGTATACTTTTAAAACTTTGCCTCTCTTATTTTAATAGCGAGAAATATTAGGGATTATTTAATCCAAATCTGTGTTCGCATGGTCTAACGCAGTGGTCGGCAACCTTTGGTCCGCGGGCTGGTTCCGGTGTGGCAGGATATATTTAGACTTGGAGATTTTTTGGTAGTGATTCTTTGTCAATGCCGCTATGTAGTTCTTAGGAAATCTTTAGACTAGGAAAATTTTAGGTAGTAGTTTATTGTTAATGCCACCCTTAGGAAGTGTGTGTGTGTGGGCAAAAGTCAGACCTCAGAACAAATCAGAACTAATTTGCTAGTGTATCTTTTGGACGTTTATTAATTTGATTGCATATATATTGTTAATGCAGTGTAATGCTAACTTAAGACATGGTTAAATGTAAGAGAAGGCTTATGCCTTAGATTCGCCATGTAAATATAGACAATAATAATATATTAGGTTAGGTTAGGTGTCGAATATCCAGGTATGGCACTGCTTAAACCAGTATTAAATCTAATCCCATCTAAATATTCAAAGGCTTTTGACATATTAATATGCTAATTAATTGTATTTCTCTTTTCCTTTCTAAGGTAGGATTAACAAAATAACGGTGTTGATGCGGTGAAGGCTTTGGTAAATAACTAAGGTGTGAGAGGTTTAATAAAGTTTAGTATGATTTTGGTAGGAAGAACAGTAGAAGTTAGTTACTAAAGTTATTAAAACAATGCTAATATATTCATACATAAGGTTATGTCATCTGCAGATGTAACTTTTGATATATATTATCAATACCTATCAAATAATATAAGAAAATATTATCAATGTTGGCCTCAAAGAAATATGTTTTGATTTTCTCTACTGTTCTTCCAACCAAAATGAGGGTATAGCACTAATATCCTTGAACACGAGTTTCCCAGTCAACATTGAGATTAATAGACCACTGTTTGACGTCAAAGAGATGCCGCCTTGGTAAGAGAGAAATTGCCGCGCAGGCGTTCAGCTCTAACACAATATTTAATTCTATAATGTGTAGACATCTTGTGAATGTATGGAATGCCAGGCCTCCACCATGGTTCGGATTCCACGTTAAACTGCAGGTCCTCCATTTCATCTCACAATCACCCTACCATTACACACTAGCGTAAGTGCGTATAACCCGAACAGGTAGTAAGACGCGGTGCTAATAATAATAATATAATGTGTAATTTCAAAAATTAATTTGAAAGTGAAAATGCAACATTAGCTAATTTTTAACGACTTTTTAAACATATTTGCAGAGATTTCAGACTAAGCTTGATGAAAATGGAATCTAGATCTATCCCCAAAATTTAAGAGTCAATCTTCTAAGTTTTAAATATTTTCGTTATATAAAGTCAGGGCTGTATGTTTAATGCTGAGTGTTCTTATAATTATTAGTTAGGTTTGATTATTTTAAAAGTTTTGTTTTGAATATTAAAGTTTTGAAAATGTAAATAAAATATCAAAAATAAATTTAAAAAGTAAACTAAGGTGTTTTAAATTAATAAAAGTAAAGAAATAAGTATAATTTTCAATTGCAGTTCAATTGCTATATTTGTTCAAACCCGTAGGCTACTCCTTAGCCTTAATGATAAAGGATCTTTGCGATGCGTGAAATTGCTAAATAAAATAAAAGGTTGAGCCTGAAATTTTACAAATTGTATGGAAAAAATACATAAAAATGTTATAAAGTAGCTCGTTCTATGGTAACAACTTTTCTCGAACTAATTTTTCACACGAGAAATGTATTGGTTCACGTGCGAAATACTTTAGAAAATCTGTACACAATTTTAGGATCATTATTATTTGGAATTTGTTTTACTTTCCATACAAGAATAAATAATGGGATTATTTAGAACAAGATTGTAATATCTTATATGTTTTTATAATGACGTAGTATATCAACACCCTATTTTTGTATACTCAAATATTTTCTATATTATAAATTATGTGCTTACTTCTTATAAAACGTGAGCTCTATACTATTTTAAATGGAACAATTTTGTTTGTTCTTTCATAACATTTTAATTATATTTCTAACACTTCTGACTCATCACTTATCCTTTTTTAAATATAAATATTTAATTAGGTCAAATTAATGGAACCTCAAACCACACTTAAACGGCCCTTTAATCTCAATAAACACATTCTGGAATGTTTCGATGACGTAATCCTTTATGTATCTCTTCGGTCTCATGTTTAAACATCCGGTAAATGTTTATAGTCGCTAAATTTTGGTGCGTTTCAGTTCACACTAAAACTAAGAATCAATTTAAAAAAAGGAATTTCACATGTATTCTAATAAATATATTAGTATTTACACCTGTGATCATACATGTGTCGCCGATTTGAATCCCGACTAGATACGTCAATAGCGAACCAGCTGGGTATGAGCTGTCAATAATCAGGAGGTAAAAATAATCCGGTACGCACAAATTAAATTTTAAAAATATTAATAAATATATATTTCTAAAAGCTACAGGGTTTGAACATAGCTCCTCTAGATCAAAGTCTGATGTGCAGGGGTGTACTGGGCCACTAGGAGATATTCCAATGGGCTAATTTGATTTGAACTGCCACAACTACTTCAAACTAAAATAAATATTTTCTTTCAACACTAGATTATTTGTTGTATTACATCTTAATCAAATGTTCCAGTGAGTATGTCTGAGGTGCCCAGAATACAACATTTGTTAACATTAAATAAATTTAAAATCATCTCGGTTGATGTTTCATAGTGTTATTTATAAACATACATAGAATCATAGGTTTAGTGATCTACACCATTAACGAGTGGAGGATTATTTTACAAACTTAAATATACCAATAAAGACACCCACCTATTGTCTAAACATTTAGAAACACTTTTTGCTTTTGTCAGTAGAAAGTAGAAACTGATCATCGATGATGTAGCCACAGTGATGGCTTAATGGCCGGGAGGCTGGATGTTGTGTCTGTCATAGATTTAAATTAATTTAAAAGCCGTGTGCTAACATAATCAGTCGGTTAAGAAAGTGCACGTAAAATACTTCAAATAAAAAAATGAATAAAAATATTGGAGAGTTCCGGAACTCATTTCGTGCTAATTCGGATGCATTTAATCTAAGCTACTCCTCTCATCTCGACCTCTTAGATTAAGTCTCAACAGTACCTTGTGTTGAGCGCACTAGTAAGAAACCCTTTTACATTGTTACTAAATTATCAGCTTATAGGCCTGTCAACAATAGGTCGATTATAATATTAACTAACCTAACAAAACCTAACCTTCACTTAATAGATGCATGGAAGATCGGGCTTTTTTTTTGGTAAATTTTGTATGACAGCTATTACAAAATAGTGGATTAAAATGATAGTGAACTAAATTAATTATAAATGTTATTAAATCTAAAATAATAAAAACCCGGCTCCATTTGGTACCTATACTATAAGTGTGCAACATCTCAGATTTATAGGTGATCTAGGGGTCTCTGGAGGATGTGGAAATTAAATTGTGTAGATTTTAGGCAGCCCTTGGATCCAAACCTAGACCTCTAATTGTCTTATCTAACCAATCATCTACGTGCGCATAAGGTATGTAGATCTCACACTCACCATTCCAAACACAAACAGGTGTATATAGCATATTTTATTTTGTAGAGATGTGATGCTCGCGTGTGAAGTACGGAAGTTGGTATCGGGAAACCAAGCGTGTGGAGTATTGCATACACAATTTTTGTCAGGGGTTTGAGGCCGATCCCCGTTGTGTGGGTGATATCGATCTATTCCTCCCTATGGCACGTGGGTTGTGGGTAAACCTAGAGGGGAGAGAGAAAGTGGGGGGTGGATTAGGGGTTATTTTGTTTTATTTACTGTCACTGTAATGCGGTGCTTTGCCGATTGGTCGTTAACGATTGTGTATCACTATATATTGTAACGTTTTACAACAAGTTTTTTATTTGCACTTCGTACTACCCAACTGGGATATCTATTTATTTACGGTTTATTTACGGGGTGTGGATTAAGAAGCTATAATTTAGATTTGGGGATTTAGGTGATAAATATGTGGTGTTAATAAAATTGAAAAATAAAATATACCAAAACCCATTTCTTAATCCTTTAAAAAAAACATAAAACAAAAAATACAAACTTTTTTTAAGTAAAAGAGTGAGTGTGTGTGTGTGTGTGAGCGTGTGTGTGCGTGTGTGTGTGTGCGCATCTGTACATGAGTACGTATACGTAGGTAGTTTGAGTGTTTCTTTGTGTACGTATTCTAATTTTAAATTAATTTTTTTTAAAACAAAGGATTAAAGATGTATTATTTATTCAACAAATCACAAATGTTTTACAGTTAATAGGATTCAACACCACATATTTCTGTTTACAGCAATATGTTGTAACATTTGATTGCATTTAAGGTCTCGTTGTCACGGGGAAGCACTTTCCTGTTGTCCAACATGATCTTCATGGTTTAAATGTTCTTCTTGGTCTTGATCCTCATCCAACTGATCGTTTAAGCACTTGGACACGCTATGAAGCATTGAACAAGAAACAATGACCTTTGGTATGTTGTCTAATGATTGGAAAGCGTTTCTTGACTTATCCAAATACTCTTTCAACAACCACTCTTTCCCTTGAGGGAGTCAAGTTAAATTACATATCGTGTTCATTTCCTGGTTGGTGAAAAGCAGTTATAAGCATTGGGGAAATATAGAGCCCGAATCCCCCAATAAACAAAAAGAGCCGCCGTAATGTTATACAACATGTTTTACAAGGCTCCTTC
Organism: Timema shepardi; assembly: GCA_902151425.1. Taxonomy (NCBI): domain Eukaryota; kingdom Metazoa; phylum Arthropoda; class Insecta; order Phasmatodea; family Timematidae; genus Timema; species Timema shepardi. Next base: position 47,522 of record CABFVX010004525.1, on the reverse strand, counting down.
TTCAGATTCTGGCATCGTGATCACTGCCAGGCCACTCTGCTGAGACACTTTTAATATTTTCAGCAGTATCGCAGGCTACTTGTACGTTTATGCTAGGATAACCTTTTCGGTTGATGTACCCACCTCCGAAGATGGTAGGCTTTTTAATTTCAATATGAGTACAGTCTAAGGCTCCATTGGCTGTAGGCATGCGACATTGAGTCTGCCATAAAAGGCTGGACTCGTTCATTTTATCTACGGTTGAAGGAAATTTGATCCATTTGTTGGTTCTATCAATTATTCTATCCATTACATAATTAACGGTTTTGGTCAAGGTACTTCGAAGAGCGCCTTCATTGATAGCTACTCCACTTTGAAAACCTGTCATACAAATTCATAAAATTAATTTAAATTTATGTGTCTTGAAACAACAACCAAATCTGTCACAACGTTTTAGTCGCCCAGTTACTAGTATTTTCCCAAAACTGTATCTTTAACAAGATAAAATATATATTTGTTATTTAAATAGTAGGCCTACTTTAGAATACCGATCAAAAGTAAACTTTACCTGGATCGCTGAAGAAACGCAGTACTATTTCCATTTGCTGTCGGGGGCGACAGTGCTCCTCGTGTCTCCATGTTGTGCTCAGGCAAAAACTCAGACGTCAAAAAATCAACGTTTTGGTCTTCAAAACTTAGTAATTGTTTACAATCGCCTATTCCTCTACGTCGAAGGTATGTCTTTCTGTCTCGAACTTGCACGAGTATCGCCCTGACTGCAACTGATTTAAAAAGCTAGCATGCCCTACCATAGACTAAATCAAAACTAAGAATTTACTGACCCTGTCTAGTACAAACTAATGTGTATTCACCTACATAACTTAGAAAATACTAAGCGTCCTGATTACCTTAGAATTTACTAGGGTAGTATATCTTAAAACTGTTATTCACATAAAACCTAGGAAATACTTGAAAAAAAGCTTAGTATAAATAAATACTAGTTTTTATTCACTTCACCCAATGTCTACTTAGTGTTACTTGGGAGTGGAGGGGGATAGGAGGGTTAAACAAAAGTAAGACAAAATCGTTACGTGGCTTATGGATGACCCCTTATACTCTCTGGCATTAGGAACTCGAAATTTCTTTGCCGCACTTACAATAGTACACCACTTATCGCGATATCGAACTAGTTCTATCCAGTCCATCATATTACACCCTTATCCTTATCTTGAGTCAGTTCTATCCAGTCCACCTCATTACAACCTATCACTTTCAGGTCCATTCTAAAGTTATCCTTCCGTCTTTCCAATGGTCTCTTCCCATTGGGTTTGCCAGTCATTACCCTGAATTGGTTATAGATTCTCCCATTCGAGCTGTATATCCTGCCCATCGTAATCTGCGAGTGTATTGTGATGAATACAGGGTATGGAACCCATAATTATGTTACCTCATCAAATATCTTCCTAAGCACCTTGTTTTCGAACACCTTAAATTGGTTTTCGTCATGTAAGTTAGGAGACCACGTTTCACCCCATGGACAACCTGTAAAATTACTGTTTTGTGTATGGATGACCACTTATGGTATATTAATCAACATAATTTATTAATACATGTTTGTCTTCAAGCCAAATACAATTTAATTTGGTATATTATAATATTAATAACACAAACAAGCATAGCAATTGTTTTGAGGAAAATACTAGTTAAGATACTTATTAATCTGTTAGTAAAATTCTAAAACCAATCCGATACGCTAAAACTGTTCTTAAAAACCCACCTCTGAATAATATTGCTATATAGCTATAACATAAAATGTTTTATACATTGCACACTTACATCAAAAGTTCACCATCGTCATATTTAAAATAAAAAAACACTAAAAGGAATTCCTTACACAAAGTTTTCGCTAAAGAATTTACGTTATATTCTCAGTTTTAATTAAAACATTTATTATTTTGACTTGTTTGTTTCTGAATTTTTCTTTCACTTTCAATGTTTTCCTTAGTAAAAATGTGTTTGTGTGTTTATTTTTCTCAATAAAACACACAAAAAAAGAGTTGATAAAATAATGAAAAACATTTTTCTGCTATATATATTTATATATTTTTTTAAACAAAGGTTATTTTAAAATTAAATTTAGTTGCGGGTTTATGGTCTACCAATTTTAATCTAAACACGAAACTGTTTATAAACAATATTAGCTTCCTTCTTGCACATAGTGGAACATAAAGTATTTAAAAAAACTGGAGGCTGGTCAGATTCAGAATGTCAACCAGCTTTTTTTTTAAAAAAAATCTTTATTAAACTACCATTAAATCACTTAAAAAGAAAAAAGAAGTGTTTATCGTGTTTTTTTGGGCGGTTATACTCTATTTGGGGATGCGTCATTTGGCCTCAAATGAATTCCGAATAGGAAAAATTAACCTTGATAAGTTCCTCGAAAGTCATTTGGCCTACACTTTAGGCCAACTGACTGTTACCCGCTTATCTATTATTTAAACACAACCGAATATCAATTTTTTTAAATAGCCATTTTCGAAAAATTTGACATCTTCAAAATTTACTTATCAGCAATCTAAACTTAATTTTAAGGCTAAAATCAAAATCATGGTTTGACCTCGAGCTATGACCATAAACCTTCAAACAAAACACATTAAACCGTTTCGGATACATAACGGCATACAAAGAGAAAGGCAATCATTGGGGACAGGCAGACTTGGAGAGAGATAGAGACAAGCACTGGGGACAGGCATACTTGGAGAGAGATAGAGACAAGCACTGGGGACAGGCAGACTTGGAGAGAGACAAACAAGCACTGGGGACAGGTCAGACTTGGAGAGAACCAGACAAGCACTGGGGACAGGCAGACTTGGAGAGACAAACTATCACTGGGGACAGGCAGACTTGGAGAGAACCATACAAGCACTGGGGACAGGCAGACTTGGAGAGAACCAGACAAGCACTGGGGACAGGCAGACTTGGAGAGAGACAGACAAGCACTGGGGACAGGCAGACTTGGAGAGAGATAGAGACAAGCACTGGGGACAGGCAGACTTGGAGAGAGACAAACTATCATTGGGGACAGGCATGACTTGGAGAGAACCAGACAAGCACTGGGGACAGGCTGACTTGGAGAGAACCAGACAAGCACTGGGGACAGGCTGACTTGGAGAGAGACAAACTATCATTGGGGACATACTAAATTGTTAGATCAACTTTGATTGAGTTCGGGAGCACATAAAACATTGAGATCCATCATATTATCAAGGTAAAAAACTTCACCATTCGATTACAGGACAGTAGATTCCCGATTTCCCGACCGTCGTCGACCTCCGGGGTCTTGGGGGTAAAGTGCTCGCTTCAAGACCCGATGTTCATGGGGTCAAACCTAGCCAGGGTCGACGGATTTTTCTTGAGTGACAAAAATATGTAGCACAACTTTCTTTGGAACGGAAGTATAGCGATTGGTCCCATTTGGATTGTGGAATGTAAAAGAATCCTAAAATATATATGGAAATTCTCGTGTCAGGGGGTTCAGAAAAAACACGTTAAATACCCCAAATTAATGATACAATATACATACCGGTATATTACCCGACATTTATAACGTGCTATTGGCTTGACATCGCCGCAGGTAAGAGGAGCGAAGCTGGGAAACAAACTTAAATCACCAAATTTTCAAACCGTGACTTTTGCATTTTGCATACTACAGTATATAATGAAAGTTGCATTTAATTGATTTAAAATACTTTGTTATATTTACATGGATAAAATAATATTTTTGTGATTTATTGCATAGTTTAAACTATGGAGTAATTACTAATCCTTATTTCATATCTGCACTTCCAATTAATTTTTATTTGTTTCTTTGGAGCCCCTTCTCTTGTTCCCGTTTAAGTCGAATGGTCGGGAATCTACTGCTTACTCTATATGAAAAAAAGGGCGACTTGGTGGTGTAGGGGTAAGGTGTCAGACTTCTGTGATGGGGGTCCGGGGTTCAATCCATGGTCCCGGCACAGATCTATCTGATTACCAAATCCTTCCTTCACCTCTGACAAGACGTGTATTAATCACAACTTGTGAATGTGTGGAATTCCAGGCCTCCACCGTGGTTCGGATTCCACGTTAAACTGTAGGTCCTCCATTTCATCTCACAATCACCCTACCATTACACATTAGCGTAAGTGCGTATAACCCGAACGGGTAGTAAGACACGGTGCTAATAATAATATTTGAGAAAAAGGAATTAGGAGTCTACGCTAGAAATACCATCTCAAGCTTTCCATTTCCGAGGATCAAGCCACGGTCACCCGAGTCACAATCAACCCCTCCCCCACCGCACACCTAACTCTAGGCGACCTAGCGGGAGAACAAGTAGCAATTGCCCGCCGCAGTCATTACGCTACTCTTCGACGAGTGAATGATTGATAGGGGTGTTGTGACGTCACAATCGTTAGACCGACGTCGGTGGGAGTGAGATTAGTGGAGGAGGGGGGCCGCTATGATTGAGGAAGTGATTCATTTATAAACATTTCCCCAGGCGAGATTTCGCACTAGGCCATTGCAGTTTGATGTTACCCCACCTCCTTCTCCCCCCCCCACTCACTCCTGATTTTGCTTAAATACTTCGGTGCAACAACCCGCTATATGACACCCCTTACCTGTGACCACGTGGTCTAAAGGCATTAGGCTCGCGATTTACTAGATTACAGATTACGATTATGATGGCTAGGTTCGTATCTCACTCAGTTGTACTAGAGGTTCCACTAAAAAAAAACCTCCCCATATGATTTTCGCATTCCATCCGATTTATAATGTAGGTGCATTTCCTCTGAACAATCCTCTCGATTCCTACCGTCGTTAATAATTTGGGCGTTGAATATATTTCAAATTAAAAAAAAGATTGACAAGATTTGAAAATAATTTCATATATGTATATAAAACTTAAGAGTAAATGTACCCGCATTTGTATGTAGATTGAGTGGAAAATTATTTAGGAAAATCAACCACAATACATTGAGCTGAAGTTTTTTAAGCCCAACGAGGATGACTTCTTTTTTTTTTGGTTCGCTTGCCCCCCGATATGGGTAACTTGTATACTAGTTATATATATGTTAATCCGCTTAGGTGGCCACGTGGTCTAAGGCGCTACTCTCGCAGTAGTCTAGACTATTAATGGCGGGGAGCTAGCAGAAGTTATAAATATGGTTAAAAGCAAATTAAAAAAAAGTTTGTTTTGAAAGTTTTGATGGCCAAAAGTGACAACAAAATCAATATATGGTCTAGCAGATCATATGGTTTGGCGAATGGATACGGGAGAGTAGATCTGGTAGCTTCTTCTAGCCGTCTTGAAAACCAAAATCATTTTGGATTGCAACTATAGTATTCTACCTTCTCTCCCACCACCCAGAGGATACATTACAACCCTTCCTCGCGTGTCTCCTAGGAACCCCACCTGGATCAAGGGGGAGATGTAGGGAACACAAGCTAAGGGCAATGTTTCTACAGTTTTTAGAGCAAAACTTTTTTTTTGCCAAAATAAATCAAATATTCTTCCAATAGGAAAATAGATTTTAATTTTCTTCTCGTGATGATACCAACAGTTGTTGAATAACTTACATGAGCATGGTGGATTTAGATTAGTAACTTTTTTAATGAAGATTTAAACTTGTCATCAAATTCTAAGACACCTTGGACAGATATTCAACAACTGGTAATATCATCACTTGAAGCGTAGTTGGCTTACGCGCGAGTCGTGTTTAGCTCGAATGCTGAGGACGGGGAGATCGAGGTTCGAATCTCGGTCGGGTAAACTGGGGGTGGTTTTTCCTAAATGGTTTTCCACTCTCCCTTCACCCAAATGCGGGTTCACTTCCTCTAATTCAACCTTCCCAATTCCTAATCCATTAACGTAATTAGTACTTAAAGCGTATAACCCTAACGGGTAGTAAGACGCGGTGCTAAAATAATAATAATCACTTGAAGAAAATTAAGCTCTTATGTTTCTACTGGAGCAATATTTGATTTATTTTGGCAAAACAAATAATTATTGATATAAAAACTGCAAAAAAACACTTGACCTTTATTCGGATCTCTTCCCACCCTCCCTTAATGCACATCTAAATCAAAATTAATCTACTACAGCCCATAATGCAATTGTGGGCCCATAGAAAAAGTCTAGTCTTGTTAGGTTTTTTCCAATTAGGTCAAGGTTCTAGTACAGGCTGGTTATAATAAGGTTGTTGGGTTGTCTAAATGTTTTCCCACATTTCCTTCGCGAAAATTCGGATAGACTCCTCCTGAAAAATTATACTTTCCTCAGCCCTTTTCTATTGGTGCAAATATTTGAATAATCCAGCTAGCTAGATGAGAAGCACGAAACAAAATTACATCAAAAAACACTATAAAGTCGAATCGAGTCGATTCCAAAACAGCGCTATAATTCTAACACCCGTTCAATCCTGGACTATCTCGAATTATACCCATAAAAATATCAGCGTTTTGTGTGGCACTTAAAAAAAACTCGTAACCTTCCACGAATGGTATAAAAAACAAAACACGGGGAACTCATCGCAATGAAATGTTCCCTTGGCTCTAATTTATTGCTTGCAGCAGTAAATTGTTTAGAGCATTAGAGAGCCATGATAGAAATATACAGAGCAGACGCTCCGAGCCGCGGATCAATACATTAATGGGGTCGATCTCATCACACGTGTTTACTTGTCTGTGTGTGTTTGTAGAGGGAGACGGAGTGGAGATAGAGGGGAAGGTTGGGTCGGGGGTCCTCTCATGAGCACTGAAACATTCGACAACACGAGGAGAGTCGCGCAATCGACACTGTTTATCAGAGCAACACTGGTTACTATGTTATAGGTCTGGCTTGATCGGATGGGAGTCCAAATGTAATGCAAGTGATATTTTTTCTTACCACCACGCACTACTACCTGTTTGGGTTACACGCAATTACGTTAATGTGTAATGGTAGGGTGATTGTGAGATGAAATGGAGGACCTATAGTTTAACGTGGGATCCGAACAACGGTGGAGGCCTGGCATTCCCCATATTCACAAGATGTCTTGTCCAAGGTGAAGGAAGGGTTTGGTAATCAAATAAATCCATGCCGGGACAGAGGATTGAACCCTGGACCCTCAGCACAGAAGTCTGACACCTTACACCTAGACCACCAGATCACCCGTTAAATAATAACAGGGTGACCTGGCAGTCTAGGGGTAAGGTGTCAGACTTCTGTGCTGGTGGCCGGGGTTCAATCCCCGGTCCCGGCATATATTTATCTGATTACCAAACCCTTCCTTCACCTCTGACAAGACATCTTGTGAATGTGGGGAATGCCAGGCCTCCACCGTGGTTCGGATTCCACGTTAAACTGTAGGTCCTCTATTTCATCTCACAGTCACCCTACCATTACACATTAGCGTACGTGCGTATAACCCGAACGGGTAGTAAGACGTGGTAACTATAATAATCTAAAATTGTTTTCCACCCTACTTCCAACCAAATGCGGGTATACTTCTTATAAATATAGCCACCCTAATTCCTAAAACCACTAGTGATTAGAGTAATTAATACATACGCGTATATTATTATTATTATTTTTATTAGCACCGCGTCTTACTACCCGTTCACGTAATACGCACTTACGCTAATGTGTAATGGTAGGGTGATTGTGAGATGAAATGGAGGACCTACAGTTTAACGTGGAATCCGAACCACGGTGGAGGCCTGGCATTCCCCACATTCACAATATGTCTTGTCAGAGGTGAAGGAAGGGTTTGGAAATCAGATACATCTGTGGCAGTACCGGGGATTGAACACCGGCTGCCAGCATAGAACTCTGACACCTTACCCCTAGACCACCAGGTCACCTATCATAAGCGTATAGTCCGAACGGGTAGTAAGGTGCGGTATTAAAAAACACTATTTTAAATAATACTGGGGTAATGAACATCCTCTCCCGTCAGACGACCTCCATAAGTTACCAATCCTTTGCACTTCAAATCTGAAACCATCGCTTCTATTTCCTTATTCAAGGCGGGAAGAAAGACTTCAAGTCTCACTACCCCCCCCCTCCCTCCCCCACCTCCTTCTCCCAGTAGAGACAACCAACTCCTCATCCATCTCCCACTTTCCAATACCTCATCTCTCCACGTGATCCAATGCACGTGACCCCAGGGACACCCGCAGGACTACCAACCTTTTCAAAGAAAAACACGTGCTGCCTGCAATCCTCCTCCTAGGAGACTCAGGCGTATTATTTGTTCATTTCACTTCTGGGCAACTTCTTCACAGTTGGTACACTTTGATTGAAACAAAAAAAGAGTCTAAACCACTACGTACTTTACGCTGTTGCCTAACCTGTTACCTAGCACCAAATAAAAATAGGACCACTCACACTTTAATCCAGTTCGATTGATTCCACCATTCCTTTTCACAATGTAGGTGCATTTCTTCTAAGCTAGCTTCCTAGGATCAAATCGTTAGTAATTACAATAATAATTTTTTTAGCACCTCATATTACTATCCTTTCGGCTCATGTACTAATTACGTTAATGGATTTAAGGATTAAGAAGCTTATATTTATAGGAAGTATACTCACATTTGTGTGGAGAGAGTAAGTGAAAAACCATTTAGGAAAACCACCCTCATTATACCCGACCGATAATTGAATCTTGATCTCCCTGTCATCGGCAGTCTAGTCCAACACGAGAGTAGCGCGTTAGACCACGTGGCCACCAAAGTGGGTAACCCTTTTGTTGAACGTAATAATAATATTTAGCACCGCGTTTTACTACCCGTTCGGGTTATACGCTTTAAGTACTAATTTACTCTAATGAATTAGGAATTGGGAAGGTTGAATTAGAGGAAGTGAACCCGCATTTGCGTGGAGGGAGAGTGGAAAACCATTTAAGAAAAACCACCCCCAGTTCACCCGACCGAGATTCGAACCTCGATCTCACCGTCCTCAGCAGTTGAGCTCAACACGATTGAACGTAATAACTGAAATATAATACAATACACAAAGGTGGGCATTCTAAATAAACGTCAAGCCCATCTAGTCTAGTCTAGTTCCGGTGGTGGGAAGGTGGGGATTCAAACCACGGGCTAACGCGTTAGTTTCGTGTTGAGCTATACTTCCAAGGACGGGGAGATCGAGGTTCGAATCTCGGTCGAGTGAACTGGGGGTAAATGATTTTCCACTCTCCCTCCACACAAATGCGGGTTCATTTCCTCTAAATTCAACCTTCCTAATTTCTAATCCATTAGTGTAATTAGTACTTAAGCGTATAACCGAACGGGTAGTAGGACGCGGTACTAAAACAAAATTATCGCGGGTTTTCTTAAATTGTTTCCACCCAAACGCGGGTATTTTTTTTTCTTCTAAAAATCCTATCTTGGTCATACCTGTCTCATTAGCGCGATTCATGTGTGTATAGCCCGGAAGGGTGATAAACGTGGTGGAATAAAATTGGGGATAAATGCAGATCAAACTCTGACGTTCTGTCGGGTTTGAGTCCAGGTCGCATTTTCGTCACGTTGGCAGCCTTGACCCTCACTATAATCAGAACTCTGAGCACGTATCGCGGTCACTACGATGATGAATGGCCGAGAAAAAAAGGGAGGGGGGGGGGGATGACGCAAAATGCTAGAAAAGAAAAGCCCATTTTGACACTAAAATTATAAATCAATCGTGTCTCGTTTTACAAATTGTAAAACTTTTGGAAAAAGTTTAATAAACCGGTATATAACTAAACCGACCTAACATGTTGTCATATATAGTCTAGAAATAATAACAAATTACAATAAATTGTAGAACGATTTAAACCTATTTTTAAAAAAATCCCAGAGATGATTCAGAATCCCAGGTTTTTGTTTTAAAATGTCACTTCCCTACCGACTAAGCTCTTTATAAAATTAAATCTATATACATACCATTTTTTCTTGACTGTAGCCAAGACTTCGTAAAGCCGGATTGCCGTATAAATATCCCTTAAAATATATAAAAATAAATGTAGAGCTCACCCTGTATCTTATGACGATAACACTACCAACTTATAATTCTCATTATGTACAAAAAACGTCATGTGTGGTCAGGATTCACAACAACTCTAACAAACAACACAAACATTGAAATAGAACTTAAAAACATCATTCGCTAAATTTGATCTCGAGAAGTTAGGCTTAAGTAGGCTTCAAATACTTGCAATAGAAGATTACTGTAACTACAAAATTAAATTTAAGCGAAGAGACAACAACACTTTATGTGTTCTTGAGACGAGAGCAAACGGACTATACCAAAGAAGGCGTATGTACACAATGAACAAACAAATGAAGTACATTACATGTCTGTGTTGACGTTTCTCGCGACATGATTGGCTAGCAGGAACACAATGGTGTCCTTCACCTAATGTTATGGTAATGTTAAGTGAATGTAAACATGTATCTTAATTCCTGCGTCAAAGTTGTGATACTTAAAAGTACAGCCTGTCAAATTCAATACGGACACTTCTATTTTAAAAAGGACGGAACATCAATAAATAGCTAGCGTTCCCATTATCACGAACACTTTGACGAGTAATCATAATACAGAATGAGGCAGAAAGTTTTGACACATTTAATAACACTATATCTTTACTATTTCAACTACTAAATGCTTAAAATTAAGCTTAAAATAACAACAAATGATTGGAAATTTTCTACATACCCTTGAATTAATCCTTAAAAAAAAGTCCTTAAGATGGCCATCATAATATGCAATACATCGTTGTATGCACTCCTCGAATCTTGACATGACTTGGCGCAATGTGTCTTGGTAAATTTCTTCAATTTCCTCCACAATTCTTCCTTTGTATGGTTCTTGGGGGAGTCGCGTGGGCATTAGTCTTTAACAAGCCCTACAATTATTATTATTATTAGCACCACGTCTTACTACCCGTTCGGGTTATACGCACTTACGCTAATGTGTAATGGTAGGGTGATTGTGAGATGAAATGGAGAACCTACAGTTTAACGTGCAATCCGAACCACGGTGGAGGCCTGGCATTCTCCACATTCACCAGATGTCTTGTCAGAGGTGAAGGAAGGGTTTGGTAATCAGATAAATCTGTGCCGGGGCCGAGGATTGAACCCCGGACCCTCAACACAGAAGTCTGACACCTTACCCCTAGACCACCAGGTCACCAACAAGCTCAACAAGATAAAGTCAGAAACTGTTAAGTATGGTGAACGTGGTGGCCAGGCGATGTCCCCAAATCATGAAATGAGGTGCAAAGGAAACATTTTGCGAACCACCTCCAATGACGTTCGGGCTGTAGCGGCCGTTTCCCCATCTTACTGGAAACCACGTGTTATTGGCATCCATGTCCTTAAGTTGTATTTCAGGACTCAAAAACGTCAATCATCAATCAAAACGTAATAAAAAGAATATTTTTATACATAAATTATAAATATAAAATTAATATGGGTCCGTCCATAATAGGTTCTTAAATTATCAAATCAATCACATAAAATACGATAATTTTTTTCATCACCGCGGCTTATTACCTGTATATGATGTACGCATATATGATAATTACTCTAATACGGTAGAGATGAGGAAGTAACTCTTTTAGAGGTGATCAACCCACATTTACTTGGAAGGAGACTGGGAAACTTTTTAAGAAAAGCCATACACAGTATACCCGACCGGAGTTCAAACCCCGATCTCCCCATGCTATAAGCAGGCCAGTCTAGGGGAACCTGGCGGTCTAGGTGTAAGGTGTCTGACTTCTATGTTGGGGGTCCGGGGTTCAATCCTCGGTCCCGGCACAGATTTATCTGATTACCAAACCCTTCCTTCACCTCTGACAAGACATCTTGTGAATGTGGGGAATGCCAGGCCTCCACCGTGGTTCGGATTCCACGTTAAACTGTAGGTCCTCCATTTCATCTCACAATCACCCTACCATTACACATTAGCGTAAGTGCGTATAATACGAACGGGTAGTAAGACGCGTTGCTAATAATAATAATAATAATAATAATAATAATAATAGCAGGCCAGTTTAATACGAGAAGAGTGAAGCAGGTAACCTTCATTTAATTTTAAGCTCTGAATAACATCTAGGCACCCTATTATTTTTATTATATAATTTTATTCATCCATTATTTGGAGGTCGAAGGGTTTGTTAGAGGAGTGGGGCATAAAAAAACTTCTTCTTCTCCTTTGGATTGAACCCATGATCTGTGCCATCTTTAAATTACGTCCAAGTTTCACGATTGTTCCAAATTGCTAAATAATTAAATTATGTTAGAAACTAACTAGAACAGTACACCGATTACCTTATACCAAACCTGGTGCCAAAATTTTTACCAAATTGGTTATCAGAAAAGAATAAAAAGTAAATATAGTTCTCATCGTCATTAGGAATAAAACAAAAGTTCCTTAGTCTCGAACAAGTGAGTAGTTCATTCACATGATATTAGTTGGCTTGTAATTAATTCAGTATTGAATCAATTTCTTAATAAAGATATATGGGTTTGAGACTTAGGAAATAAAACTAGTCTACTAATAAAAGCCTTATAAATAAATGAATTTAAAAATACAGTATGAATGATCTAAAATTCTGTCTATTGATATAAAATTTTATTTTTATTTTTATATACTACAACTACTTAAGAGCCCGACTCACCCCACGAATAACAACTAACTGACCCGCTTCGATGGCCGCATGGTCTAATGCGCTACTCTCGCAGTATACCAGACTGCCAATGATGGGGAGATCTAGGTTCGAATCCCGGTCGGGTGTGCTGAGGGCGCTGTTTCCAAAATTGTTTTCCACCCTCCCTCCACGCAAATGTGGGTACTGTTCCTCTAAATATAATCATCATAATCCTTAACACTATCAGTGTAATAAATACATAAGCGTATTAATCGAACGGGTAGTAAGACAGGATGCTAAAAAAAAGTATGGGGCTGAAATTCAGTATAGCTAAAAATTTATGAGAGGTGTACATAGTTATATACTTTTAATATTTTAAATCTTTCAATTAAATATTAATATTAATCATAATTATATGAATATGTATATGAAATAATAATATTACATATATTCATAATATTAATAATATTAATATTATATATATATTCATAATAAAATATTAATATTTTAGATATTTCATTCTGTACACCTTAGATGAATATCTAGTAATACTAAATTTCAGCTCCATTCATTAATTACTTTACCCTTATAATGGCACGTAAAAAGCATAAAATAGCAAGTTTGACTCCTTATGACTCGCGAACAATAATGATTTGAAATAAATGAATCATTGTTTGTGACTTATAGTTTAACCCCTTATAAAAAATTGTTCAGTACACTTTTCACTGTCAAATGACCTTAAACTGCGAGTGAGCTTACAGGAACGAGGTATAGTGGACCTTGGCTTGTTTCCGACTGAGATGTTACAAAGTGAAATCAATGTGTTTATCGGGACTATAAAATTAGCTCACGGACCTCCAAACGTATATTTGTTTAACTCGAGCATTGCGGGTTGGTGGAGGTTGAAGGGGCAGTGTTGACAAAGGTGACGCGTGACTCGAGAAGATACACACACGATGAATGAAAGGAGTACAAAAGAGGAAGAAAGATACACTGGGCAGTGTTTATCAAAGTTTGGTCCGTGGGATCTCAGGAGGTTTTGTAATCTACACTAATATTATAAAGAGGAAAGATTTGATTCTTTGTTTTTTTGTTTGTAATGGATAAACTCAAAAACTACAGGACCGATTTAAAAAATTCTTTCACCAATATAAAGCTACATTATCAGCGAGTAACAAAGGCTATATTTAATTTAGAAAATTTAATTTATTCCTCATAAAAATGTCGATAGTCACTCATATTTTATGGTAGAGTCTATGATGATTCTTCAATATGTGTGTTGAAAATAATAATGCGGGAAAGGGGGTGGGGGGAAGGGAGAAGGGTCTAGTACAAAATAAATTAAAACATATTTATCGAATACAGGGTGGGCCGGAAACAATTAGACGAGTTATGCTGAGGAAAGTAATGGACAACGTACTGAGGTTTGCCTGAGCTCACCTGAGTGACATTATCTTCCAAAAGTGAAAAATTATATTACGTAGTTTGCTTTTATCCACATAGTGAATATTTTCTTTTCAATTAAAGTGTTAATTTTTCACGTTACTAATCGTCTAATTGTTTCGGGCCCAACCTATATAAAACAAAAATTTGAAGTATAGAAGATTATATATTAAATATTGATATTATCCTTTTTTAGTTTCTTGGTAGACATAAGTCAAATGTAAAACGAAATTGGACCCAATCTTGAGTCAATAAATCCAAAGGAATGTTTATAAAAAATTATGAGGTTTATAATGTTAAACATAAACAAAATTCTATTACTTACTTATTCAATCTTTTTAAGATACTCGTCTTACTACCCCTTATACACTAATTACGATAGTGGTTTTAGGCACTAGGAAGGTTATATTTAGAGGAAGTGTACCTGAATTTGCGTGGAGAGAGAGAGAGAGAAAGAATGGAAAACAATTTTTGAAAACCACCCTCAGTACAACCGACCAAGATTCGAACCCTGATCTCACTTTCACCGACAGTCTAGTCTAACATTAAAGTGACGCCTTAGACCATGCGGCCACTGAAGAAGGTATTCCGCCAATCCGGATGAAGACGAGAGTTATGGTACCATCACTCTTCTTCAAATATTGAATCCACAATGTTAGTAGTTTCCGATGTAAAATCAATGTCCCACGGGGAAAGACTTGAACTCCCCCTCTCCACCCCGCGAGATGAGTTGGCGGAGATATCTCCCAACTCGTGCTCCATTTTCAACGACAAAGAAAGGAACCGGAATGGTCGGTTAAATAGGAAAAAGTGGAAGGGATGGTGAGTAGGATCTGGCCAGGGTGAACTCATGGTGATGAATGGGGTTGGTTGAAGAAAGAGTTGG
>CABFVX010004525.1:5486-29736 GCA_902151425.1 Timema shepardi | reverse complement strand
CCCCCTAGACGCTCGCTCTCAATTTTTGTTTATCTCCGCGTCTCACTACCCGTTTCAGATTAAACAATAATGTACTAATTACGTTAATGGTTAGAGATAAGGAAGGCTATATTTACAGGAACTGTACTCTTATCTGCGTGGGGGAAGAGTGGAAAACCATTTTGAAAAAAACAAACATTCTCAGTACACCTGACCGAGATTCGAACCTCGATCTCCCCGGCATCGGCAGTCTAGTCTACTGCGAGAGCGATGTCTTAGACCATGCGGCCACCGAAGTGGGGCAAAAAAAAAATCATTCTAATATATATATTATACGTGATGTACCGGGGCGTGTGGAATTAACTTCGGAGATGGACAGGGTGGACAAAAAACAATTTAAAATTGCATATAAACATATGTCCCATTTGACTTTGTTCCCTAGCTATGGTCGTGTTTGTACTCCAGTAGTTCGAAGCTGCTTAGCACTACAGGAAGTGTTCAAAATGGCCTGCGTCGGCCTGGATACAAACCTGTACTCGTAGTGTTGTAGAATGTCGCACTCTTTCAAAAATACATTACATTGCAATGCTTGCACTCAGGCTGAAGATGGCCATTTTGAACATTTCCTATAATGTTAAGAAGCTCCAAATCACTGGAGAACAAACATGACTATAACTCAAAAAACAGGGTCAAATGGGACACATTCTTACATTAATCTGTTCCCATTGTTATTGTATCTCATGTCCACCACTGAAGTGGGTCCCACATGTTACGGTACACTTTCTATATTACTATTGCTGAGGGAAGGCACGTGGTCTAAAAGTAAAGCTCACTCCCTCAGTACACCCAGCTGGGATTCGAGCCTAGACCTTCCGGTAGTGGGCAGATCAGACTAGATATGTTTGACATTTAGTCCACGTGCACATCGATGAACACGGACAGCTCGTATCTTATTTTATGCCAGTATGTGTTTCCTGTTTAAACACATACATTACATCACACAAACAGTGACGTTATCTAGGACATCACACAAAAACTATTATTACAAACTATATATTACTTAGTGAATAACAAGCTAGGCGTACAATCCTAACGGGTAGTAAGTAATACGTGGGGCTAGATAATAATAGTAATAGTAATAATAATAATAACAACAATAATATAATACATGGTGCTAAATAATAATAATAATAATAAAAGACGCCGTACTAAATAATAATAATAATAATAATAATAATAATAATAATATAAAACGTCGTACTAAATAATAATAATAATAATAATATAAGACGTCGTACTAAATAATAATAATAATAATAATAATATAAGACGTCGTGCTAAATAATAATAATTATAATAATAATAATATAAGACGTCAATCAATCAATCAATCAATCATTGTTTATTTAGGATTTAAAAGAAAAATTACATAGATTAGTTTTTGATACAATCCCGAAGTACCTAAAGGTACATCTTCAGGTTTTGTAGTTAAGTAATATTTAACAATGGTAAAAATTATAATAATAATAAAAATTATAATAATAATAAAATAATTAAAAAACAAAAAGATTTACACATATAACATTTACACTCAAAAATATTTACATTGTTGTTTGAAGCATGCCTTGAAGTATCCAGTCTTTAATTTTATTTTTCGCTATATTTATTTCAGGGATTTCTCTAAGTGTTGGTGGTAGCAAATTAAACAATTTGGGAATGGTACATCTCAGTTCCTGTTTACCATAATGATTAGAGTATTTACCGATTGTATACACTTCTTTGTTAGAAATTGAGCGGGTGTTAATGGAATGGGTTTTTATTTGCTTGTATTTATCTGAATGGTAATATCCTATCAAGAGGTTGTACTCATAAAGTTGATTAAGAAGTAGAATTTTATGTTGAATGTATATCTGTTTGTTAGCATTTTTGGTACCAAATATAATTTTCAAGATCTTTTCTTGTAAATGCAATATTTTGACTGTGTAACATTCTGTCGTTCCTCCCCAGATGGATATGCCATAAGATATTATTGATTGAACCAATGATTTATATATTATTACTAAAGTTTTGATATCCAAGTACATTCTGAGATGGTAAAAAACATATGTCAATCCTTTTAGCTTGTTCTCAAGTTTTTGTATGTGCTTGTCCCATTTATGATGTTTGTCAATTATAAGTCCAAGGTAAGTATGACTGTCTGTTGCGTCCAGTTTTCCGATACAGTCACAACATGTCTGTGTCCGGTTGTGTAAACAATTATAGCTGTGATGCGTAATATTGACTCTTGTATGTTGCATTTTAGGAGAACAGATATGTATGACTTTAGTTTTCTTTGCATTTATTACTAGACGATGGTCATGAGTCCATGTTTGTATCTCGTTGTAGTCTTGTTGCAGGTTGTATTGTGCTATTTGGAGGTTTTCGTGAATAGTCAGTACTGCGGTGTCGTCTGCGTATAAGTAGATGTGTCCATTCTTTAATTGTCTTGTGATAGTATTGACGTAAATTAGATACAGAATAGGTCCTAGTATTGAGCCTTGTGGTACTCCCATATTTGTCACTTTGGTTTCACTTTTTTGAGTGCCAATTTGTACATAGAAAAGTCTGTTAGTGAGATAGTCCCTAAACCATCTTAAGTACGGTCCACCAATTCCAATTATTTTTAAAGATCTTAGTAATATGTCAATGTCCAGCGTGTCAAATGCTTTTTTGAAGTCAATAAATAGGGCCAAAATATGCTTATTGTTGTTAAGGGCTTTGTTAATTTTGTTAGAAAAATGTTCTAAAAGGTTTTTAGCGCTTTTGTGTTTTTGAAATCCATATTGCCTTGGGTTTATTATATTGAATTTATTTAAGTAGTCTGTCAATTTGTTAGCCATGTATCTTTCTAATATCTTCTCAAAAGTTGGTAGAATTGCTATGGGTCTGTAATTACCGTATTCTAAATGGCTCCCACCTTTGTAAATGGGTCTAATAAGAGAGCATTTCATTTGGTTGGGAAATGTGCCAGTTTCTATTGAGGTATTTATTATATCTACTAGTGCCGGAATTAAATTTGGTCCTATTTTTCGTATTTCCATCATTGTAATGTTATCATAGCCTGGTGATTTGTTTGGTTTTAATGAAGAGATAATTTTATTAATTTCTGTACAGGTAGTTCTAGGAATGAATAATGAAGTGTTGACTAATGTGTCTTCCATTTGTGTAAGTAGTTTTATATCGCATTTATGCAATATTTCAATTATTCCATTGTCAAAAGAACATGCAAAATTGTTACACACAGTTTTCAAGTTCTCTGTATTTTTAAATGTGTGTGTAAGCTCTTCATCTAGGTTATTTTTGCTACGTTTACCTATCACTTTGTTTACTTCACGCCACGTGTTTTTCATGTTACCTTTTAAGTCCCTGAACAGTTTCCTATGGTGTTCAATTTTGGCTTTGTTTATAGCTCTTTTTACTTTTTTCCTCTCTTTTTTATAATCCTGCTCATAAATTATATNATAATAATAATAATAATAATAATAATATAAGACGTCGTACTAAATAATAATAATAATAATAATATAAGACGTCGTGCTAAATAATAATAATTATAATAATAATAATATAAGACGTCGTACTAAATAATAATAATAATAATAATATAAGACGTCGTACTAAATAATAATAATAATAATATAAGACGTCGTACTATATAATAATAATAATAATATAAGACGTCGTACTAAATAATAATAATAATATAAGACGTCATGCTAAATAATAATAACAATAATAATATAATACATGATGCTAAATAATAATAAGCGGAGGAGGAACCGTAAACAAATAATACAAATATTCTTAACCACTTTACGGAATTGAGCCAGGATTCTCTTAAGTTTGTCGAGTTGGCTAGGATTTGTTTTTATTCGTACCTTTAATATTAAGTTCTACATATCCAGAGACCCCTGGTTCGATCCTCGGCGCTTCCGTATTTTCTGTGAAGCTGTGAGTCTTGAACGGGGTCAATTCAGCCACGTGAGGACAAATGAGGAACTACTTGAATAAAGAAGTAGCGGCTCCGGTTTAGAAAACTGAGCTTAATGGTTGGAGGCTTCGTTGTGCTGACCACATGACTCTCTCTCTCTCTCTCTCTCTCTCTCTTGCAGAAGTTTGAACTATCTTCGCCAACAGACGGTGGTTGCTCTGTCAACATGGCTCGATTGTGGGCTGACGCCATTGAGTTTTTCAATAAGCCCTACTAAGTTTGCGTATAGCATGAACAGGAAGTAACGGCAATTAAAAAACAAAGTTACCTGCTTCAGTGGTCGAAAGGTCTAAGGCGTCACTCTCGCAATAGACTAGACTGTTGATGACAGGGATATCGAGGTTCGAATCTTGGTTGGGTGCATTGAGGGTGATTTTCCAAAAATGATTTTAGACTCTTACTCCATGCAAATATGGGTACACTTCCTTTGAATTAAACCTTTCTCATCCTTAAACGTAATTAGTACATATATGTATAAACTGAACAGGTAGATAGATTTTTATGCAATACTAAAAATAAATAAAACTTATAAACTTATAAAATTTACTAACGACTTAAAATAAAAGTTGAGGCTACTTAGAGGAAAATCACTATCATCAGTACTAGAAAACCATATACGGGGAATCATCCAAATCGCATCGAAAAGGAGTCGAATACTGTCCTCCCCTTTAAAGGTTATCTAGTTTAACGTTGAGTCTATAGACCTGTATAAACATATTTACACATATTACTGTTCCTAATACAGATACATTGTTGAAATATTAAATTATATTTGGATAAAAACTGCATTAAAAAGATTGTTTCTAACCATTTTAGAATGGCTTCACAGATAAACACTATTCACAAATCTTCATTTTGTCACAATAGAGACATAATGTAATTATTAACAAGAAACTTTGTCGCTTTGTCCCCCATCGTCACCGCGGAAAATTTCGAGTAATAATTCATATAAGAATGCACTGCACACATTTCTGGCATTTCGTAGCTCTTTTGTTTACTCTTTAACTTCGATACCTCGCGTGAGCCGGGAGCTGAGTTGGGCCTGTATTGATGAGTACTCTTAAGTATTATTTCATAGACTAATGATCAACTTACTATACAGACCCATGTAAAAGATCAATCAATTAATAAAATACCTTAAATACCCTTCACTTTAACACGAATATAAAAAGTTATTTTATTTTAATAACACGTTTTAGTATATTTTTCATTTTTTGGGGGTGTTTAACGTGCACTTTCTGAACCGACTGATTACATAAGCACACAACTTATAAGCTAACTTAAGGCTATGACAGACACAACATTCAGTCCCTGGCTGTTAATTCATCACTGTGAAAGGGTAAACCCAATTTTAACCAATAATAAATCTTTCGACCATGCTTAGAATCAATCCCGGGATCCTTAGCTCAGTAAACAGACACGCTACCGACTGAGCGAAGGTGTCGGACTACGTTAAATTTGTTTTATAATAGACCATCACGATAAAAGGGAATTTAAAAGAACTGCACCAGAATTCTAGACCCATTGTCTACTTTCGAAATTGTGGTACATGTACCCCCAGGAGTATGTGAAGAATTTCAGGGGGTTCATGACTAACTAACGAGTTTGATTATTCCTAAAATATTTTGGCAATAGACTTTGTAATGTCATGGACTTTTAAGGTGATGATGTAAAGAGCACGATAAAAAGACAGTATTTTTGCAGTTTTGATATAAAAACATATTTTTGGCCCAAATAAATAAAATATTGCTCCAATAGAAACATAAGAGTTTACTTTTCTTCACTCTGTGATATCAACAGTTGTTGAATAGTATTCATGAGCGTGGTGGTATTAGATGAGAAACTTTTTTAAAAAAGAGAAAAAGTTGTCATTTTATTTCAGGACATCCTTGACAGATATTCAACATCTGTTGAGGTCAACATGTGAAGGAAATTAAACTCTATGTTTCTACTGGATAATTTTTTTTAAAAATTTTGACCCAAAAGTGGTTTTTCTATAATAAAAAAACAACCCTGTAAAAACATTGACATTCTCAACCTTAAAAGCCTTTCTTCGTAGCCCCGAAAGTGGTTAAGAACTGACGAAAGTTTGGAAAATACTGGCCCACCTCTTATACATCGGCATCGAATAGAATATTAAATACCGGATATAGAAACTACTATCGCTCATATCATTAGCATGTTATTGTAGTCGCTATTTGTAGTACTTTATTCAGACCATATAACCAACTACAATCACTCAACTACTACGGTAGAGTTAAAAATAGAAAGATGTGATACAAAGATATAAAAGCACGCATGCTTTAACGGAACAGGTTTTTAATATTATCTTCATACAACATGGATACTTTTTTTAAAATATCTTTGTTTTTCCTCTAATGAATTAGCCGGGCTTTGACAACGTTTTGTTGACCAGAAACCATTACACTCCGTTCCAATAAGTTTAGACCTCTTGAAAACAGAAGGAATGAAATTTATTTGTGCATTTTCGAAAGTAACACAATCAGAAAAGAAAAAGACACAATTTGCAATAATATAATAAATTTAATAAAAAAAAGTGTTATTTTTGTTGTTTATGACGTAATAGATATGGCAACAAAATACCACTTTTAATGTCACCAGGATTTAGGCAACTTATTTGTTTAGTTATATTTTAAGATTTGAGTATTATAAATATATCTATATCTAATCCAAATCGAATCTTGAATTCAAATTGGAGTCCTCGAAATTTTAGAAATGTACAATTTTATTTAAAGGGAAAATAGTTAAAATTTAATTTTAAAAAATTATTAAGGTTTGGTGCCACAGATAAATGATATTTTGTTTAACATGTATACAGTATGTATTATATAGTGCAATTAATATGGGAAATGATATGATACGGCACTAGATGTATAACCCGAACGTGTAGCGTGTATATATATATATATATATACATATATATATATATATACACACAATTAGACAATACACATATATATATATATATATATATATATATACACACACAATTAGACAATCTTATTATTATTATTATTAGCACCGCGTCTTACTACCCGTTCGGGTTATACGCACTTACAATAATGTGTAATGGTAGGGTGATTGTGAGATGAAATGGAGGACCTACAGTTTAACGTGGAATCCGAACCACGGTGGAGACCTGGCATTCCTCACATTCACAAGATGTCTTGTCAGAGGTGAAGGAAGGGTTTGGTAATCAGATAAATCTTTGCCGGAACCGAGGATTGAACCCCGGCCGCCTGCATATAAGTTTGACACCTTACCCCTAGACCACCAGGTCACCCTTTTAGACAATCTTGAACTAGCTCTCACACATTTAGAGCCAAATGTTAAGGCGGGGTGCTAGTGAGCGCGAGTTTTGTGCATTAATTTTGCAGTTTTTATAGCACAAACATTTTAAATGAAGAGAAAAGTTTGTCACCAAATGCCGCCATGCTCATGACAGATATTCAACAACTGTTGAGATTAGCATGTGCAGAAAACAAAACTCTATGTTTTTATAGAAGAAATATTTGATTTATTTTGGCCAAAAGAGGTTTGTGCTATAAAATCTGCAAAAATACTGCCCTAAACTCGCGCTCACTAGCACCCCGCCTTAAGGAAAAAAGTCAGAATAATTAGTGAGAAATACCTATTTATTTGTTTGAGGTATTTAACGTGCACTTTCTGAACCGAATTATTATACCAACACACCAGAACTTCTATGAGCGAGAGAAAAAGGACTTACCAATATTTGCTGGCAAAGTATTTTCAAAGATCTTCCAGGTATCTATTACATACCACAAATCAACCGACGGCTTTACTTCTGTCTCCGAAGGTAGTTGTGCTACAGATTATCATCCCTCAAGAAAAATCCGTCACCCCCAGCTGGGTTTTGAACCCACGAACGTCAGGTACTAAGGCGATTAATTTTCCTCAATACCACCGAAGTAGACGAACAGCAACTGGTGAGTAGAAAACTATAAACACGCGATCGTAGAGTGATTGGAATGATTGGAGCACCCAGTGCTACGTGTTTTTGACACCCAATGCTCAGGATTGGTATGAGTGTGTCTATAGTTTATCAAGGCAGAGAGTACCAACCTTGTCTCCAATATTACCAGGCGCAAACGAACCTACCAAAGAATGAATGACCGCTCAATTCTTTTGACAAGAGTGGAGTCTTTCTTGTTCATCACCACTGGCAGGCAGATACACTCCATTCAAGGTAGGAATTACTCTCTCTGAAAGGTCTTTTTTCCTACCAATGTCCTACTATATAATAGATTTCTGGTGGGGAAAAAGGCCTTTCAGAAAACAATTCCTACGCTGAACAGACTTTACGTGACCGCAGACTACAAAGCGGTGCTCAGCTGTCTCATTTTAATCCGTCGTCCTTACTCTTTACTAAAACTCGCAGATTTAGCACAGTTACCTTTATTATCGGGCCCTGCAGTTGCTTTGAGACGCAGACTGGACCGAGTCACAGGGAAAAATGTATTTAATTTAAAAATGAAGTGAATATTTAAAAAGGGGTGAACTGGACACTGGATAACTGAACAAAAGTGGATATTCCGGTATGGCCGTGTAATTTGGGCCGCCTCAAATATTTTATTACTATAATTATTTGAGGTATTTAACGTGTACTTATCTAAACCGACTGATAATTATTGCGAAAGAAGAAACCCACATTTCACATATTATACATTTTTAGACCATGCTGGGAATATAACCCGTAGCCCTTAGCTCAGGCGCTAGTCGTGTTGAGCTCGACCGCTGAGGACGGGGAGATCTAGGTTCGAATCTCGGTCGGGTGAACTGGGGGGGGGGGGTGTTCCTAAATGACTTTCCACTTTCCCTCCACGCAAATGTGGGTTCATTTCCTCTAATTCACCCTTCCCAATTCCTAATCCATTAGCGTAATTAGTACTTAAAGCGTATAACCCGAACAGTTAGTAAGACGTGGTGCTAAATATTATTATTATTATTATACCTTAGCTCAGTAGGCACAATCATTACCGACCAAGCTAAGGTGTCAGACCTGACATCCCGAGTTTTAATTTTTTTTTTAATATTTTTTTTAATAAATGGAGAAACTTTGGTAACGTTTTCGAAATTATCATGGCTAGCTTATTTTGAACATACTTGACATCAATTTTATAATCACAAAACTGATTGCACACAATTTAAAAAATACATAGGTGTCGTGTTTTTTACACACTTTTTAAAATCAAAGTGGCGTCAACTTTTCTCTAATGCAGTTTGGTTTACATAATAAATAATACTTGGAGAGAATGACCGTGTGATCACCGATGTGGGTCGAACTCTTAGTGAAAGTCAAAAATCGTATATATATATATATTTTTTTTAACCATCAATTACAGAACCCATAGTTAGAGGGAACTTTAAAAACCTCAATTTTATTGAAATTAAATAAATAACGTTTTTTTTTAAATTTAAAACTAATGGAAACCCACTTCGAGCACCAACATCGATTGGAAGTCACAAAAATTTGTTACTCTAGAAATATGTTTTATTTGATTTATTAGTTATAAAGTTATCAAAAGCTTCAAATAATTCTTCTTTATTAATTACCGTATAATTGGTCTTTATATCATTAATTAAATAAAGTAAGAACGTAAATATTGTAACATTGCAATTTTCAAATCGTGGGCTTTCTATGAAAATCAGACTGTAGATTTATTCAGTATATTTTTAAGCACCCTGTAGTGAATAGCACGTTTAGAATTGCTTCGTCATTCTATTTCGCTTTATATGATTTTTATTAACCTTTTTCCCTTAGCTCTGTACATGAAACTTTATTTCTCAGCGTTCACCTAAATAAAGAAGCTTATTTCAATTAAAACTGTAATAAAACTTTTTTTAGGGGGAGGGGTGGTGGTAGATGGACTCTAGAAAGCTGTTATCTTTTAGAATACAGACCGAAAGTTGTCATCATCACTCCTTCTTATAAACCGTGACTTATAACATCGTTTTAAAAAAAATGGGGTGGTGGGCAGGCGCTTAAAAGGTTTTAGTGGCAGGATAACGTTTTTGTTCAATTGCCTCACCTATTTTACAATGCATAGAGGGGCTTTGTATAATTCAGGTTTTTTAATGGTCATGTAGCTAAAAAAAGATTGTTCCATTTTTTCTAACCCACTTCGGTATCCGAATGATCTAAACAAACCTTTCAAATCTAAGGCGTCACTTCCTCAAAATACTAGACTGCGGATTAAGGGTAGTTTGGGGATCGAATCTATGTCGGGTGTGCTGAGGGTTATTTTTCCTAAATTGTTTTCCACTCTCCCTCCCATGAAAATTTGGGTATACTTCCTCTAAAATTCAAAATTCCTCATTACTAGCACATTAGCGTTGTTATTTCATATTATACGCCAGGAATGTACGTGTATTTAAACTAATGAGAAAGGAATGAAGAATACAGAATTTAGAAAAGATGTATCCTCATTTGTATGGAGGAGTGTGGGGAGTTATTCAGGGGAAACCACCCTCAATACAACTAGCTGGAATTATTTTTCTTTTTAAACAGCACATATAAAACTTCGGTACAGTGACTTAAGAAGCATTAACCAGATTAGGCAACTTATCTCGGTTGATAAACAGCAAAGCCAACACATCTGATTACCAACGAAGAAGTGGTGACATAATGGTCTGGGGTTTTGGTGATATGTTTGTTGAAATTTGGTTAACATAGATCATTAATTATGTATGCAGATATTAAGTTTGTAAAAGGCCCTGGTCATTGTAGCAGATATACCCGCACCGATGAGTACACAGAAAAAGGTTAAGTCTCGTATTGTCTGGTTTGACGGTGACGGGTAGGTATGGGTTCTAAACCTGGCCTGGTGCACGCTGAAAGTCAATTTTGACACTAAACCTGTTCTGATAATTAAACCAAAAATGCTGCAGATCATTTACTCACAAATGATGTATGCAAGTGTATTTAAAAAAAAAACTGACCTCCTCAAGTTGTTATTTTAGACTAAATGATATAATGAACTAATAGTCATTTGCTAGTGCTAAAGATGTACTGATCATAATAAAAGGACTACTGAAAATGATTGAATTATACCCGAGCTAGGTGTGCATTATCTCTAAGTTGACCCTCCTTACCCTGTTATATTAGACTAGATAATATCATTCACTGAAGCTGTACTGATAACAAAACAAGGAATAGTGTAGATATCTGACGTAAGCAGGTACATTTTCTCAAATGTAGTTCTCCACAGCCTACTATATTATACTAGATCAGGGATCGTCATACTCGTTGAGTATGGGAGATACTCTCAAAATGTCAAATTGTTCCGTGAGCTACTCAGTTTAAAAAATCTTCTTATAAGCTCATTGGCTCTTGGTGCTACCTTTCTTTTTCTTACTATACTATTATAAAGCCACATGGCTGACTCATTCACTGACATTAATGCTTACCCACTTCCAGATGAGCTAGAAACTTGAAATTTGGCAAACTTATAGCTTCTAACCTGTAACCGACGGAAAAATTCAAAATTGTGGAGAAACTTTAAAGTCGGTGCGAACCTTTCTTTGGAGGTCTCTTGTGGCTAAACGGTAAGATCTATCAACAAATGGCTCTGGAATTACATTAGCTTACATCCACTTTCAAAGAAAACTCATTGTGTGTTTGTGGGCGGAGCCCCCAACGAGCAAAGTGAGTCTACATCCATACCCTGATTTTCGTAGGAAACCCGTTTATTTGACAGCTAGAAAAGAACTCATACCACAAGGGATGTGTTCTTTGGCTGTCACTTTTGATAGTATATTATTAATTTAAAAAAACCCTAATAACTTGCTTTACAAAACCAAACATATTTTCCCTTGACTGCCGCCAAGAATTATTCTATTTTCCTACTCTGAATGGAAGTGATACAATTTTTGTTTTTTATTTGCATTAATTAAAACGTAAATAATAAAGAAAAAGTCAAACATCACGCTCACGTGCATCAGCTGATGCATTGTCGCCACCCAACCTCGATTATGATATTGCGGTGCTGCTGCTGGTGGCGAACATTGAAACATGTCTGAAGAGGATCATGAAGACTATAAAGAGAAAACCTAGGGGAGACTTAGAAAAATTAAGAAGCGATAGTGACATTGTGAGAAATTCAATAGAACTAAAGTTAAGTGATGTGATAAAAGATAATATAAGTACGTAAGAGAAGTGAAATAGTGTTAAGAATAATATATGAAGGTGTGGAATGACAATGTTGGAAAAGTGAAAGAGGATTTCATGTAACAAAATAATTTCTCCTGAAAATTGGAGAAAGAAAGAAATTTAAAAAGTCAGTAAAAAATAATAGGAATATTTATATACGTCCATAAAACGAGTTAAGAAGAGAAATGCACAATGCAGGGAAAGAATATATAGAGAATACATGCGATGAAGTTATCGAACTTCAAAGAAAATGAATGTATGACCTCATGTATCAGAAAACATAGGAACTCGGAGGGAATGAAAACAAATGTGTGCGAACAATAGGAATAGTAGACCCCAAAGCTCAGATTATGACGGATCATAAAGACGCTCTTAAGATTTGGGAGATATGAATAGAAACATTTCACGACAAGGAAAATCGGTCATGAAACTTGGAAATTGAAGCNGAAGAAGACGAAATAGAAGAAGGCGAGGTAAAAGAAGACTAAAAAGGATCCAGCATTTTTAAGAGTGAAGTGGAGTTAACCATAAATTACATACGGAGAATGACAGCTGCGGGAGATGACTAAATATCAGTTAACCTGCTTAAGGAACTGTGAAACACCGGATTGATAGCTCTAACAAAAGTTACAAGTAAGATTTACGAAACAGGAAAATGGCCCAAGGACTTTCCAGACGGAACCATGCTGGACCTAAAGAAAAAGATAAAAGCCAAGAACTAGAATGACTATAGGACGATCAGTCTCATTTCTCGTGTGGGGGAAGATCGTGACAAGAATACTCAACAGTCGGCTGGAATAGAAAATCGAAAGTGGGATGAAAGAAGACTAATTTGGATTCAGAAAAGGAACCAGAGATGACATCAAGATTCAGAGATTCAGAGAGAGTGCTGGAACTCAACGAATAAGTCTATTTTTATTTAATTGACTGGCAAAAGACGTTCGATAGAGTGAAGTGGAGGAAACTGGTGGAAATAATCAAGAATATTAAATTAAACTGGAGAGACAGAAGGCTGATTACAAACCTGTATATGGGACAGCGTGTGAAGTAATTCTGAATGGTGGAGAGACCAATGGCGTGGAGATAGGAAGAGGAGTGAGGCAGGGATGCTGTTTGTCACCAAATCTGTTCAACCTGTATGAAGAATGACTGTTTAGGGAAACCCTGGAGGGACGCGTCATCAAAACTGTCAAATACGCAGATGATCTAGCATTGCTGTCCAAAAATGAAGAAGAGTGGCAGGAA
Organism: Timema shepardi; assembly: GCA_902151425.1. NCBI lineage: Eukaryota > Metazoa > Arthropoda > Insecta > Phasmatodea > Timematidae > Timema > Timema shepardi. The sequence goes on along the minus strand of CABFVX010004525.1, from coordinate 16,291 downwards.
ATGATGGACCAGCTGGTGAAGACAGGTAGAAGTTATTGCATGGAGATCAACATCCAGTAGACAAAAATAATGGGGATATAAAAAAATTGAAGAGCCGTTGAGAATTAAAGCTGGAAACCAGGAGTTAGAAAGCATTATACTGTTTCAGTTTAAGTGCCTGGGAAATCTGCTAACAAAGGATGCTTACTGCACCAAGGAAAAAGATTGGAAGGAGCTAGGCCCATTTAAGCTTTCCACAAGAAGAGGTTTCTGCTGACCAGCAAATTGAGTTTTGATCTGAGGAAGAAGCGGATGAAATGCTAAATTTGGAGCATTGCGCTGTATGGAGCAGAAACTTGGTCGATCAGGAAGATGGAAAATAAATACATGGAAAGCTTTGAAATATGATGCTGTAGAAGACTTGAGAAGATCAGTTGGATAGACACGGTGACAAATGAACACGTCCCAAGAAGAGTGGGTGAGCAGAGAACAATTTTATATGTAATTCTTAAGTACAAAGCAAACTGGATCGGACACATCCTTAGGAGGAAGTAGGAACTGTCTTCTGTACAACGTCGTATAAGGTAAGTTTGAAGTAAATGAAGAGCTTCATAAAAAGTGGGATTCAAATATTGGATGACTTGAAGGAAAGAAGAAAATGCTGGGAGCTGAAGGAGGAAGCAAAGTTCAGGATGCTTAGGTGGTCCAAGTTCACTGACAAAAAGAATGGGCCTGTTTTAAGACAGAACACTTAATTATAATGATTTATTGCAAAAAACACATTTTCTTGCGAGCGACTGAAAATACCGCAGCGAGCTACCGACAGCTCGAGCTCGAATATTTGACGAGCCCTGTACGAGATAATATAATTCACTGAAACTGTACTGACAATAAAACAAGGAGCACTGCGGATGCCTGACATGCACCTGACGTATTACCGCCGCCCGGTAAAAGCCAATGGCAGGTGACGGGTCGGTAATTACAGCGGTTATTAACGAGATGCGGGCCTATGCCTCGATGCACATACATGCACACACCTTACCACCTGCGTCACGCCGGTAAAATGAGGCTTTACATGACACATAAACACACTGTTCTCCGAGATCGGCATTCTTTAATGTAACCACCACTTAAGGAACAGGTGATAACGAATCCAAAGTTTTATTTTCATAGGAAGCCGTTATTTGAAAACTGGAAACTCTTGTTGCAAAAATGGCGTAAGTAAAATTGTTACAGTTATATTTACATTCTTAGTACATTTAATCAATAATGCAACATGCTTTGGTGGCCGCACGGTCTAAAGCGCTACTCTCACAGTAGACTAGATTGCCGATGAGAGGGAGATCGAGGTTTGAATCTCAGTACGGTGTACTAAGGAGGATTTTTCAAGATTGATTTCCGCTCTCCCTCCATACAAATGTGGGTACACTTCATCTAAATATAACCTCCCTAATCCCTAAAACCATCAGCGTAATTAGTACATAAGGGTATAACTCGAACTGGTAGTAAGAATAAGACGCGGTGGGAAAAAAAAAGGAAATGTAAATAGAAATTATCCAGTAATCTATACAGAAATATTTTTGGAAGCTTTTGATAAATTTTATAGCTAAAAAATGAAATAAAACACATTTATAGAATGCCATATTTTAGTGACTTTCAATCAATAGTGGTGGTTAAACATGGGCTTCCTGTGAGAAAGATCAGGGCATAGAAAACATGGAAAACTTAGACATATCTATGTATTTGGTGCGTTATGGAAAAGGCAGGGTGATTTTAAAATGTCGCCGAATTTTTCAAATATTTGTAGAATACTTTTATAAATATGATGTAAAATAGCAAAATAACCCAGTGTAAACTATTAGTTTTATCTACAATTTATGTGATTTTGCAAATATACATTTTTGTCATTAATAATTATTGCGTCAAGAATGAAATAGAAAACAGTGAATATAACGTGATTTTTTATATAGGATGATTTTTAGTTATAGCTTTGCGTGTAAAATGTTGAGAAATGCATTTTTTTGGGTCTGAAAAACCTGAAATAAACAAGGGAATTTCAAAGATTTTAAAGGTATCAACTCTAAATATGTATTTTCCTCCGATTTGTTCGAGTTTAATGTTTTCATGCAACAGATCATGTGGATTTTGACAGGTGGTGTTAATTTTAACATCTTAAATAAAAACATTTGTGTATATATATATATATTTATGTATTTATGGCTTTATTTAAGGAATAGGAATGACGATTTTGGCTGAGTTCAAATGCATCCTCATCGGCGTGGTGGTAATTTGGGAAAACCACAGTGATACATTACATTTTTACCCCTCTCCCCATCCCCTTAAGTGAACTTGGTCGAGGTTCGAACCTCTGCCTACTTGTAACAGGAAATTCAACTTATTACTGGCTCGACGACTTAAATAACGCGGCCATCTAAGAGGGTAAAATATGCTTTTATTGAAATTATAGAATTTACAAAATGATGTTAAAATATTTTGCTCATAAATTATAGATAATTTGTAAATATTTATTTTTAAAACTCTTAATTTAATGTTTCTATTTCTCGCACATTAATCATCATCATTTATACACGTCTTACATCGCCTACACCTTCCTTTTGATCCACACACTCTACCTTCATATATTTGCTTCATCACTCGACACACAATGATCCTCTCAACACGACCAAACCAACGTCAAATGCCTCTTTCACATTTACACACTCGAAAGGTTCGATCTCAAACCACTTCTTGATGAGATGATGTTTCCTGTCCTGTAATTCTATACGTGGGTTTCTCACGCTCTATACAAATGGGTATTTAGGCACATTAATAAAATTCACCTTACAGCCCTGTGTTCTAAAAATAACATTAATTACGACAATCCCAACCAAGAAGTAGGACTCGAAGCATTAAAACTACATTTAGTAAGTATGATTTAAAAAATGAGGAACTAGGATTGTGTTGGTATCCCTTTAACACATCTTTGAAGGCGGGGGATGGTGGGGAGATGTGAATTAATACAATTGTTTTTTCTTTTGTTAAACTTTATTGGGGTTAGTGACCCTCTATTTAGTCACTCGAGAACAATTAACGCTAACAACTCAACCAGTTAATTCAACTAACTTTCAGGGCTGGGAGGAAAACGAGGGGATGGGTGGAGGGTAGACTCGACTTTGGTCAAGATCGTTGAGTAAGTTTTTTTATCAACGCGTCTAACTATTTATTATTATTATTATTATTATCACCGCGTATTACTACCCGTTCGGGTTACACGCACTTACGCTAATCTGTAATGGGTAGGGTGATTGTGAGATGAAATGGAGGACCTACAGTTTAACGTGGAATTCGAACCACGGTGGAGGCTTGGCATTCCCCGTCAAACTATTTGTTTATGCATATATGATATTTACTCTAATGGGTATAGATGAAGAAGGAAGCATTTAAGAGGTAATATACCCTCATTTTCTTAGAAGAAGCGTGGGAAACAATTTAGGGGGGAAAAACACTTTCAGTAGAGCCGACAGGGATTCGAGCCCCGATCTACCAATCATCAGCGGGCCAATCTAACACGTTAGTGATGAGAGTCTTAGACCATGCGGCTACTGAAGCGGGTACAAAGGGAGTTGTTCTTCGTACTAGTAACTATTAGAGACTTTGCTTCAAGCCCATGTGATGCCAAATATATATTCTTTACTTACTGTGGAAAGAAGAGGGGAGAGGTTAGTAGCTATTCACGGTTACAGGGGCTAGTAGCATTAGTAGCATCTTACAGTAGCTTCTCATATTCACGCTGCATGTCCCGCCCAACGTAATCTGCGAGACTTGATTATCCTAACAATGTATTGTGATAAGTGCAGGGTATATAACTCATCATTTTGTAACCTCTTCCATTCCCCAGTGCCTTTTTGGACCTTTCACCTTGTTTTGAAACTGCTTAAATTTGTTTTCGTCATGTAAAGTAAGATACCATGTTTTACGCCCATATATTTTTAGCACCGCGTCTTACTACCCGTTCGGGTTATACGCCTTAAGTACTAATTACGCTAATGGATTAGGAATTAGGTAGGTTGAATTAGAGTAAATGAACCCGCATTTGCGTGGAGGGAGAGTGGAAAACCATTAAGGAAAAACCACCCCCAGTTCACCCGACCGAGATTCGAACCTCGATCTCCCCGTCCTCAGCAGTCGGGCTCAACACGACAAGCGCGCTAGCCAACTACGCCACCGAGGCGACGCCCATATAGAGCAACCGGTTTTTTATATATATATATATATAATATATATTGATTATTTTAATGATTGTCTAGTTGGTTGGGAGCAATCCAATATGTAATGCACTAGACTATAATAATATAATTTGCTTCATAATATTTTATTTCTTATATAAGATATAATATACCCTCCTTACTAGAATAAAATGTTTTTCAAATCGCAAATGAAAACGTTAGCGTAGTACATGTACAAAATCCCCCCCTTTCCCCTCCATGTAACATTGTGTCAAGTTAGCTGTGACACCGACCTCCCGCCAACCCAACTCCCTCCACTGACAACCCCAACAGCGTTTCGTAATTAATTAACGTTCCCTCTCCGTTCCCATGTACAGTTCGTGTACACGTGAATTAAATATACGGACATGTGTAGACTTTATTAAAACCTGGACCTCACAAAGAAACGTCACCTTTTTTAAAAAAATAGGAGTTCTAGAATTTAGTTACTTTTTGAGCTAACTCCATAGTGAGGAAATTGGTCTCAAATTAAAGCAACCTTTGAGCTAGCCCCATTGTGTGGAAGCTGATCTTGGATTATAGCATCCTTTGAGCTAGCCCCACTGCAAGGAAGCTGGTCTTGAATTAAAGCAACCTTTGAGCTAGCCTGATTGTGAGAAAGCTGATCTTGGATTATAGCATCCTTTAAGCTAGCCTGATTGTGAGAAAGCTGATCTTGGATTATATAGGAAAAACCACCCCCAGTTCACCCGACCGAGATTCGAACCTCGATCTCCCCGTCCTCAGCAGTCGGGCTCAACACGACAAGCGCGCTAGCCAACTACGCCACCGAGGCGACGCCCATATAGAGCAACCGGTTTTTTATATATATATATATATAATATATATTGATTATTTTAATGATTGTCTAGTTGGTTGGGAGCAATCCAATATGTAATGCACTAGACTATAATAATATAATTTGCTTCATAATATTTTATTTCTTATATAAGATATAATATACCCTCCTTACTAGAATAAAATGTTTTTCAAATCGCAAATGAAAACGTTAGCGTAGTACATGTACAAAATCCCCCCCTTTCCCCTCCATGTAACATTGTGTCAAGTTAGCTGTGACACCGACCTCCCGCCAACCCAACTCCCTCCACTGACAACCCCAACAGCGTTTCGTAATTAATTAACGTTCCCTCTCCGTTCCCATGTACAGTTCGTGTACACGTGAATTAAATATACGGACATGTGTAGACTTTATTAAAACCTGGACCTCACAAAGAAACGTCACCTTTTTTAAAAAAATAGGAGTTCTAGAATTTAGTTACTTTTTGAGCTAACTCCATAGTGAGGAAATTGGTCTCAAATTAAAGCAACCTTTGAGCTAGCCCCATTGTGTGGAAGCTGATCTTGGATTATAGCATCCTTTGAGCTAGCCCCACTGCAAGGAAGCTGGTCTTGAATTAAAGCAACCTTTGAGCTAGCCTGATTGTGAGAAAGCTGATCTTGGATTATAGCATCCTTTAAGCTAGCCTGATTGTGAGAAAGCTGATCTTGGATTATAGCATCCTTTAAGCTAGCCTGATTGTGAGAAAGCTGATCTTGGATTATAGCATCCTTTAAGCTAGCCTGATTGTGAGAAAGCTGATCTTGGATTATAGCATCCTTTGAGCTAGCCCCACTGCGAGGAAGCTGGTCTTGAATTAAAGAAACCTCTGATCTAGCCTGATTGTGAGAAAGCTGATCTTGGATTATAGCATCCTTTGAGCTAGCCCCATTGTGTGGAAGCTGATCTCGGATTAAAGCAACCTTTGAGCTAGCCCCACTACGAGGAAGCTGGTCTTGAATTAAAGCAACCTTTCAGCTAGCCTGATTGTGATGAAGCTGTTCTCGAATTAAAGCAACCTTTAAGCTAACCCCATAGTGAGGAAATTGCTCTCGAATTAAAGTAACATTTGAGGTAACCTCATCTTGAGGGAATTGATCTCCACTTAATGGTAGCTATGAGCTTACCACATATGGAGGAAATTGGTCTCGAATTAAAGAAACCTTTGAACTAACCTCGTATTGAGTAAATTGATATAGAATCAACCATTGATATTGCCCCATAATGAGTAAATTGGTCTCAAATTAAAGAAACCTTTGAGATAATCACATACTGAATAAGTTGATCTTTTTCGTTGAGCATAGTTTGATTAGATTGTATACTTCTGACATTGTCTAATTTTCTAACCCCCCCTTTTGTAATACTTTTGGTTCAAAGACTAGTGAATTCAACCTTCAAGATGTGGATGTGGTGGAAGCGAGAAATAGCCAATGTTTTTACAGTTTTCATAGCAAAACAATTCTTATGGCAAAAAAAATAAAATATTGCTCCAGTACAAACATAGAGTTTAATTTTATTCACATGTTGATATCAACAGTTTCTGAATATCCATCATTAGCATGGTGGCATTAAATGACAAACTTTTTAAATTTAGAAATAAAGTTTTCATTGAATTCCAGGGCACCCTTGACCAATATTCAAGAAATTTCTTGGTCAGCATGGGAAGAAAACGAAATTACATGTTTTTACTGGAGCAATATTTTATTTATTTAGGCAAAAAAATAAGTGTTACCATAAATACTGCAATAAACACTGGCCTTTTATCGCGTTCCCTTCCATCCCACCTTAATGAATCATTCCAGCTTCTAACTATGTGCTACCTGATTCGCTATCCACGTGGTCTAAGGTGTTACTCTCGCAATATATTATACATACCATAACAGGGATACCGGGGTTCAAAACCCAGTCGGGCGTACTGAGGGTAGTTTTTCCTAAATTGTTTTCCACTCGGCTTTCGCGCAAATGAGGGTACACTTTATCTAAATTCAACCTCCTTCATCCTTAACACATTGACGTAATCATTAAATATGCGTATAACCTGAACGGGTAGTAAGACGTGGTGTTTAAAAAAAAACTGTCGGCCTGTCTATCGGGTGTGATCATGACCAAGGAAGGTATCCCTACACTGTCATTTATATTTGAAAGAAGATACCTATTTTAATAATACAAAAAAAATCATAAATATATATATGATAACATATTTGAGGCAGTCTTTGGTGAAAGTTGTGTTATCAAATTACATCACATTTCTTTCAAAGTTTATAAAATATTAACTAACACCTGTCTAATATAAGAACTCAAATTTGTAGATCCAAAATCATATCAAAAATATTTAAGACTAGACCGTGAAATTTCAAAAGGTTATTCAATAAAGTCATTGATCAAAGGAAAACACACTCTTCTAAGAAATGCTGTACGTGGGATTTTTTTTTTTGTCGTAAGAAAATACTTTATTCATACATTCACTTTTTAACTGCTTCTCATATTTTGAGATTTTATTTGATAAAATCCTTCCACATACTATGTAGTGTACATGTTTTATAAGAGATTTGGAAAATAAACTATTTTATAAAAGCTCTTTAGTGAATCATCAAAGTTACATTATGTTTGATCATATTCTACGAAGTTTCACGTGAAATGTAACAGTTTTAAGATCAAAGTGAATGTTTGGAAACATTGATCAAGCCTTTCTCAAATAAATAAAAACAGTCTTAACAGAAAATTCTAAGATTATCGAGGATTTCCATAGCGATTTTGAGGTTTAAAAATTGCCATTCCCTTAAGAAATATTGCAACGAGAATATATTTTTTCTCCATTCAAGTAGGTGGCTCCTTTGAGGTGAGGATATAGGGGACTGTATTATTATTATTATTATTATTATTATTATTATTATTATTACCGCGTCTTACTAATTGTTTGGATTATACGCACTCACGCTAATGTGTAATAGTAGGGTGATTGTGAGATGAAATGGAGGATCCTACAGTTTAACGTGGGATCCGAACCACGGTGGAGGCCTGGCATTCCCCACATTCATAAGTTGTGATTAATACACGTCTTGTCAGGAGTGAAGGAAAGGTTTGCAATCAGGAGGGGACTCTAGAAAAGGTAATTGTTTTTGCAGTTTTTATAGCAAAACTTTTGTTTTCTACAAAAATAAATATATTTCTCCATTAGAAGCATAAAGTTTATTTTTTCTTCACATGGTGATATCAACAGTAAGTTGTTGAATATACGTCATGAGCATAGCGCCATTAGATAACACACTTTTTAAATTAATAGAAAAAGTTATCATTAAATACCAGGACATCCTTGACAGATATTCAACATCTGTTGATATCACCATGTGAAGAAAATTAAACTAAACATTGCTGCTGGAGAAATATTTTATTTATTTTGAACAAACAAATGTTTTTCTGTAAAAACTGCAAAATCACTGGCCTTTTCTCGCGGTTATTATTGCCTTTAAAAACTGTGCTACACTTAACCATTTATATAGTAGGACTGTGGTAGGAAGGAATATTTGACCGCTACAAAACATTGCTTAAAAAACTTATACGAGTTGTAGGGGTGACAATAAAAGTACTTCTACGTAACGAACTTTGTGTCGGCGACGCTAAATGGCGGCGTTGCGAGACATTTCAAAGTTGGCGCTGCATGCACCTAAGGGCTAGGCAACACCTGCATCACGCCACGCCACCTATTCTCCCCCACCCTGACACACACACTCACACACGATGGTGCCAGATTATTACTTCCACTTCTCAGTCGAGATGCCTCTGCGCTTCAATATCGGCCCTTGTCAATACCAACAACAATATCTTAAAAAGAATCAGTAATTACTTATGTTTACCTGTTGTTATGAAATTCAATGTCAATCACTAAGTTATAATTTACGCCACAGTCCACTTGCTATGCGCAGAAGATTGATGAGTTGCCTACCCCCCGGGTGCGTACAAAGTTAACTTTGACGTCTCGTAGAGACGCCATTTAGAGTCTCTCCCCTAATATCATTACGTGGAAATACTCGTCCCATCACACCATACATCCTGTATATTTGTACCTGAGGATCTAACTAATCCTGTATTAATACGTAAAGTCATGTGATCTGTAGCTTTCACTTTTGATACATTATATCAATACCTATAAACTAGCACTGATAATATAGTAAACTATTATCAATGCCGACTGTAAACCAAATGTGTTTGTTATGAAAGGTCCTTTCATAACAAAATCTGTTTGTCTTCGACGAAAGACTGACAATATTAGATTAATGCGCGTTCATCACTCCATGGTGGAACCCCTCTAATATTATTATATTGATACACTTTTAACATCCTCCACCACACCCCTATAATGAAATATATAGTGAATATACCCACTTCTGTCGTCGAATGGTCTAACTCTAAGGCGTCACTCTCGTAACAAATAGGACTGCTGATGACGAAGATATAGGGGTTCGCATCACGGTCGGGTGTACTAAGGGATTTTTTTTTAATGGTTCAATTCCGCCACGTGAATCCAGGTTCATTTCCTTTAGATGCTAGCTTCCTCTTTTTAATTCATTAGTGTATATATGCGGATAGCCCGAGTGGGTAGTAAGCCAAGTTGTGGAGAAATTCTCACACACAACTTAACCCAAATTAAGAATATATCTTACTACCCATTCGCAGCTATTTGAATTTAATTAAACAGTATTCACACCTAACCACCCTGTCCCCTCACGGGGTAGGTAAAACAATGCATATAACTAAAACACATCTCCGTAGATAAGGTGGACATGTAGATACAACTAGTAAAGGTAAGTGTTATACAGTTCTTATAACACAACTGTGTTCGTCAAAATAGGTCAAATATTGCTTCAATATGAACATAGAGATTAATTTTCTTCACATTGGGTGATCTGGTAGTCTAGGAGTAAGGTGTCATACTTCTGTGCTCGGGGTCCGGGGTTTAATCCTCGGTCCCGGCACCGATTTATCTGATTGCCAAACCCTTCCTTCACCTCTGACAAGACGTGTATTAATCACAACTTGTGATATGTGGGGAATGTCAGGCCTCCACCGTGGTTTGGATCCCACGTTAAACTGTAGGTCCTCCATTTCATCTCACAATCACCTTACCATCACACATAAGCGTAAGTTCGTGTAGCTCGAATGGGTAGTAAGATGCGGTTCTAGTAATAATAATAATTTTCTTCACGTGGTAATATCAACAGTTTTTGAATATCTGTCAATGGTGTCTTGGAATTTAATGATAACTTTTTCTCTTCATTTAAAAAGGTTTATCATATAATACCGCTATATTCACGACAGATATTCAACAACTGTTGATATCACCATGTGGTGAAAATTAAACTTTGTTTTCATTGGATCAATATTTGATTTAATTTGCCCAAACATATATTTTGTTATAAAAATTGCAAAAAACACTGACTTTTTCTCCCGTTCCCTTTACACTCCCACCACTAAAGGGAAACCCTAAAATTTCACCAATTATAACTTTTGTAGCTATTCCGAGAATACAACTTGGTAGACAAATACGCTACCAACTGAACTAAAGTATTTAAAAAAAACTGTATTTCTGATAAATTATTAATCTCTTCACTTTAAAATCCGTTATAAGAAATCCGTAGGCATCAAGAATGCAAATAATTGAATGGTAAGATCGTTTAGTTGAGAAAACTAACAAAACCCGGCGGGAGCCCCCCCCCCCCCCCCCA